>SKCR01037844.1:0-117829 GCA_019454045.1 Zanthoxylum bungeanum | reverse complement strand
CGGACTATTTAGATTACTAACTTCAAACATAACCCTCTTGTGCATCAACCATACACTAAGTCTGAAGGTACAATAGTAATCAAGGTAAACAAGACAATTGGACAATTTGTGAAATAAATCAAACAACTTTGATAAAATGAATAATGCATTTATTATTTTTTACAATGATCAATTATGTTTTACAATACATTAAGCTTTAGGAAAGCAATCCTAACAATCTCTCACTTGGACTAGAGCAAATGGGACATGTCATGTAGTCTTAAACCCTTTAGGTGACCTTCAAACACTTTAGCCGATAAGGTATTTGTAAACGGATCAGCCAGGTTGTCTGCGGATGGAATCTGCGTGACAACGACATCTCCTCTCTGCACTATCTCCCTGATGAGGTGATATTTCCTCTCAATATGCTTACCCCTCTTGTGGCTTCTTGGTTCTTTGGAGTTCGCCACTGCACCACTATTATCATAATAAAGTGTGAGCGGTTTATCCATATCTGGAACAACTTCCAGATCTGCCAAGAACTTACGAAGCCAGACTACTTCCTTAGCTGCTTCACAAGCTGCTACATATTCAGCCTCCATGGTGGAGTCAGCAATACAAGATTGTTTTATGCTCCTCCATACTATAGCCCCACCACCTAGGGTGAACACTGATCCAGATGATGATTTCCTAGAATCGACATCAATCTGAAAATCAAAGTCTGTATATCCTCTCAGAATTATATCATGACTTGTATATACAAGTATATAATTTCTCGTTCTCCAAAGATACTTGAGAATATGTTTCACCGCTACCCAATGATCTAATCCTGGGTTGGATTGAAACTTACTAACCACTCCCACTTTAAAATAGATGTCCGGTCTCGTGTATAACATAACATATATAAGACTTCCAACTACTGAAGTATATAGTATATGTCTCATCTTCTCAACTCATTAAGGGGTTTTAGAAGACTGTTCCTTAGACAAATGAATTCCATGCCTGAAAGGTAAATTATCTTTCTTGCAATTCTGCATACCAAATTGTACAAGAATCTTGTCGATATAGGTTGCTTGAGACATTGCTAACAGTCGTTTCTTGCGATCCCGAATGATCTGAATCCCAAATACATAACTTGCCTCTCCCAAATCTTTCATTTGAAATTGGTTAGCTAGCCAGATTTTCATGTTTGATAATATTTTTACATCATTCCCAATGAGTAAAATATCATCAACGTATAACACAAGGAAACCCAACTGCCTATCAATGATGTGCTTGTAGACACAAGGTTCATCGATGTGCTGCTCAAAGTTATAAGACTTGATCGTAGTATCAGATCTTATGTTCCAAGATCTAGATGCTTGCTTAAGTCCATAAATGGACTTTTGCAACTTGCAAACTTTTTACTCTTGACCTTGGGTAATCAACCCCTCTGGTTGTACCATATAGATACTCTCATCAAGATTGCCATTCAAGAATGCAGTCTTGACGTCCATTTGCCAAATCTCATAGTCATAATATGTGGCAATGGAAAGAAGAATCCTGATGGATTTAAGCATGGCTACTGGCGAGAAAGTTTTTTCATAGTCAACTCTCTCTTTCTGGGAATAACCTTTTTCCACTAGCCTAGCCTTGAAAGTCTGTACTTTCCCATATATTCCTCTTTTTCCCTTGTAGATCCACTTGCAACCTACGGGTTTTACCCCATCAATTTGGTCTACAAGTTCCCAGACTGAGCTAGAGTACATAGACTCCATCTCAAGGTTCATGGCTTTGAGCCATTCCTCTTTATCAGTATCTTCCATTGAACTACGATAGGTCAATGGATCATCAATACCACCACAAGATGCAACAACTTGCACATCACCATTTCCTAGATAGCGTTCAAATTGTCCCACAACCCTCCCACTACGTTTAGGTAGTATGGTATCCTGATAAACTTGCATCTGACTTTCAGATGTAGAAGGTGTTATATCTTTGTCAACATTTGACAATGGTGTACTGGTCCTACCAGAAAGTAACTCCTCAAGTAACACTTCTAAAAAAATATAGCATTTGTTGACATAAATACTTTATTATCTTCTGGACTATAAAAGAATCCACCCTTAGTTTCCTTAGGATATCCTACAAATAGGCACACCTGTGAACGTGGTTCCAACTTAGTAGTCTTGTTCTTTAGCACGTATGCCAGACACCCCCATATGCGGAAATGTCACAAACTAGCTTTACGACCATTCCACAACTCTAAGGGAGTCTTAAGAATAGACTTAGAATGAACTACATTCAGGATATACATTACAATTTGCAATGCATACCCCCAGAATAAACTAGGTAGAGTGCTATAACTAAATATTGATCTCATCATGTCTAGTATGGTTCAATTTCTCCTTTCTGCAACACCATTCTCTTGTGGAATATGTTCTCCCTCTGCTCCACACTCTCATTCCCTACAATATGTGCACTCAAAGCACGCTTGACAACTAAGGACAAGTTATCGAGTAAGTATACAGCACCCTCGTAGTCACTAGTATCCTCCAACTCTGGCATCTTATCATCAACCTCACTATCGGTAGAGTAAACCTCTCCACTCTTCTTATCAATCACTAAGGTACGTCTATTGGGATATTATGAAGCATAGTGTCTCATGCCCAAACATTTGAAACACTTGACAACCTTAGTTCTAGTAGCTGTACCCTCAGGTTTTGGTCTAGTTTTGCTCGGTTTTGCAGCCTCTTTACCCTTGGCACTAGGTTCGGCCCTAGGCTTATTAAAGCCTCCACTGAACTCGCCTCTAGGCTTGTCAAAACCTCCATCCCGCTTCTCATTCGGAACCCACTTCATTTTCCATGTAGAAGTATCCTGAGTACCAAATCTAGATGTGGACTTTTTCTTGAGTTGCCTCTCTACCATGATAGACATGTGAAGCATATCCTCCAAATCAACATAATGATGCAACTCCACCATGTTGGCAATCTCTCTATTTAAGCCCCCTAGAAACCGTGCTATAGTAGCCTCTGCATCATCAGCTACACTTGCCCTGATCATGGCAACTTCCATCTTTGTGTAATAGTCCTCAACACTATTGGTCCCCTGATACATATGCTGTAATTTCTAATACAACTCCCTATAGTAATGGCCGGGTATAAACCTCTTTCTCATGAGACCCCCAAATTCCTCTCATGTCTGAATCGATCTCTCATAGTTTCTCCCATGAGTATAGATAATCTGATCCCACCAAATCATAGCATAATCGGTAAACTCAATTGCTGCCAGATTGATCTTCTTCTCGTCTGAATAGTGATGACAGTTGAAAATCAGCTCAATTTTCTTTTCCCATTCTAAGTAAGCTTCATGATCATTCTTACCCTGAAAGGTTGGTATCTTGATCTTGATGCTACCTATATCACCATCTACATCTCCTCGTCTACATATCCCCTCCGATCATAATCCCATCTTCTGTCATCAAATGCACCCATACCATTAAATCTTCTATCCCTCATATCATTTCTTCTATCAAACCTTCTATTAGGTCTCTTATCATGTCATGGCTGAAATTTCTCCTCGACATCATCAAGACCATCGGAATCATCAAACTCATTTTCAGCTTCCTCTTCATCTGGTGGTACATACTGTGGTAGGACACGTCGAGGTGGCACATTCTGAGTGTTGGGGTTTTGGGCGATCGGGCGCAACGGAAGCACCGGTCGGGCAAAATCGTATTTTAAAACTTTTTTAAAATACCAAATAAATTATTCAATATCTAATATGAATATTTTATTCATATTTCACCTAAACCTATTTATTTAATATCAAATATTAACATAAATATAATTGAAACTTCGCGAAACTTTTACGAAAACCGTTTTTCCACAAAATGGCGCAAAATACGTTTTTGATCGAACCGACCACTCGACACTTATGGAAACTGCCCAGGTCAGCTCCAATAGTGTCGGGACAGTTCATGGGCTGCCCGAATAGTGACGGATTCACTGTTTGGACAGCCGTCACCCGGTTGTCTCATAAAATCCACCCGGTAACGCCGTTTTTGGTCGTTTTCTCTTATTTCAAGTCAGAAACACTTTCTGGCAATTATGCCAACTCCAAAAACACATACAAAATATTCAAAAGACACCAATTTCATCACAAAATCAGTATGATTTCATGGTCAAAAACAGAAAACGTAATTGCCCATTTTTCATACTTTAAATCCAATTTTTACAAGATTAATCTAATTAATCAAACACCAAATGAGTCCCACCAGACATTAACAACTCTAGAACAATTCTAGTCTATTTTAGAGTGGATCAACAACTCTATAATGACAACCATGTTTTCCAATAACAAATTGAACCCAAATTACAATAATCTAGTTCAATATACTTCCACACATACATAAATCCTTCCAATCCACCATCAAACAACAAAAGCCCCAAATTTAAACAAGTGAAGAAAAACTAGAACTATTCTAAAATCACAAGAACAAGAAATCTAATTTCCAACTCAAGTAAAGTATGAATTACCTTTTAATCTCATGCTTTTTCAAGTTTCCTTGTGATTTTTTTTCACTTTCTCCATGGATCATCAAGCTAGGTTTGAGACCCATTCTTGGTATGCTTGGACGTTGATGATGATGATTGAAAGAGGAAGAAAAACATTTCACCTTTTCAAAAGAAACTATGACCGAAAAATGGGTTTGAGGGGCATTTTTGTCCTTTCAATTTTAATCAAATTAAAACCAATTTCACTTTATATTAACCAATCAAAATTGGACAAAAAAAGTGCAATTAATTTCATGTCATGTGTCCCAATTAAATCTAACCATGTATCATTCAAATAATGATAAATGAATAAGGCTTTTAATTTCAATTATTTAATTATTTAACTATTAAATAATTAAACAATTAATTTACACACATATATGTATTTTTATTTACATTAAATAACAAATACATATATTAATGGCATGTGTCAAAATCTCATTTGACAAATAATTAATGTGTATCTAATCGTATTATGTATCAAATACAAATACACAATAATTATTAGCGGACAAAATCTCCTAATGCATGTGTTATCGTTTAACCGATTAAACGATCCGAATTAACTCATTTAATCAGGTGAAGTATTATGAATAATTGTATTATTCATATTGCGTTGGCCAAGTGCTCAACGAGTACACTTCATATTGTGGGACTCTCTAAGTTTAGGTCTATCCATCACCAAATCCAATTTCGTGTCCATAATCCACCCACTCATGGATTATGACGACCACAGATAATCTCGCTAAATTATGCAAGCCGAGGTCATAGCATACGTATAATCCCTTCGTCACAGTCTATTCGTATTATACCTGGGATATAGATAACAAAAAAAAAATATGTTCGGTATAATACAGTCGATTTTCAATTTACGATATCTAAATAACACTCGGAACCGATTTCCGAAGTTATACCACGACCATGGATTTACTAGATCGTAAACATGTGCTGGATGCCTATGCCTTGTACACAGGACTGACGGATCCTATCTTGATACGCACTGGATATCATGAGCATCAGTCCACACCCAACGAACAGGCGGAGGTATGATCATGACTAGATCGTTGACGTGACTGCCATCAAAGTGTAGAGGATAGCTCATATATCCACAGTGGTATCTCAAGTCGAAGGACCACTATACTCGCTCAACTCGAGAAGGTTCCTTTTGACGTTGGTGTACCATCTATTAGGAAACCTTCCGTGAGTCATTCAGTGTCTTATCAAATAAACACCTACATGTCTATACGAGTCTCCCGAGACTCATGGTTCACTGGGATAAACCATCAGACCAAGTCACGATATACGACATGTACTGGTCTCAGCAGATTTTACTAACCGACCCGTGTTATCAAATTTTGACCAGGAACTTTATTTAAGGATATACAACTAATAGTGCGCTTCCTAATGTCAATTACAAACTACGTTGTAACTGCTCACTATACTGCAAATCCTAGGGTCTTTGTCTAATATACACGTATCACTGAACCAGATTCAGTTTCGATCTAATCGTAATCAGAAATCTAATCACAATCAGATCGAATAAGTGTATAAAAGACAAGGGTGCTACCGTTAAATTAGTAATATTATTGAAAATTGAATCGCTCGTATTTATAAATCGGATATAAATACGATCCGGATTGGCACTCCGAGTACCAACCCTAACAATTTCTCTCACTTGCTCTAGTGCCAATTCATGGTATCCTATACATATTTTAATATGTATCGCATACTCATGGCCCTCAAGAGCTCACCAGCACTCAAGAGGTTGGTAACAATAAGTAGGCTTGCTATAACAAATCGAGTCTGTCCAACAAACCCAACTGTTTTCCTAAACCAGCATCATTCATATTTTGTAGAATCCAAATTCCACATCGATATGATTCAGACGCTATATCAGTATTGTGTTATAGCTACTGAGTTGTCTATGTATTTAGAAATCAAATCCAAATACTTTGAGACAACTGCAAGCACCACACTAATATGAAAACTTCTAATCTATGATGTCACTCTGCAACTTCATAAGTCAATACTTCAAAAGTTGCAACTGATTCCACTAGTTCAGTAGAATCAATGGTGACATTCCCACTGCATCTTTTCTGACTTTATTTGACATAGACCATCTAATGTTATAATTAGAATCAAAACTAATATGACCTTATGGTTGCTGACTAAATTCTCAATGAATTAGAAACTCGTTCTTAATATCTCAAAGATCACAAAGAACATGTTTCAAGACCCATCTTATAGTCTACAACATATCAAAATAACTCGTAACAATTACGATTAAATCGATATCTTTAATCGCACATAATACAGTATTCATCATGCCATTATCATATGATGCGTAAGATTGACTAGACATTCTAATCAATATCACTTTCGACAAAGGAATCATCCTTTACGAAAGATGAATACTATATTTATAAAAGACATGTTAACTGTCAAACAGTTATACTAACTGTCATACAGATAGTCTTACTGTGTCCTTTATTAGATCATATCTAATATGCGACTAATGGAAGTATCTCACAAGTCTTTTAGTTTTATATATTATATAAAACTTTATATCAAATATATCAGAGACAACTCCCACTGTTTCCACGGAGAAAAGAAGACCCAGGATATATAATACTAGAAAGAAATTTGTACGCTCCCACTGACCCTACTGACAAATACGTATTCTCTATACTTCGATAAAACCAGACAATCTGACTAATATCAAAAAACATAGAGCACGAATTTCCAGAAAGCTTATCTGAGTCTACAATAGGCTCTATAAGCGAGTATATCAAATTGTGATCTTAGAAGAATATAAACTCTAGGGCCATTCAAGAATGAACTCTTAAACTAAGAAATCACGACGGATCTCTCATTCGAAGAAATCACTCAAGAACGCCACTTTGCATTCTTTAGCCAAAATACATAGTTTAATATCAACATTAACCAACAGATCCTTAATTGTTCAATCAGTGCGACAATAGACAAGCTTCCTCAGAATCTACAATAGACTACTGAGTATAACCTTTCTGACTGTCTTACTATAAAGGTCAAACCTTTATCAAGCTCACTATGTTTTTGCTGCGCAAACAATTTGCACATCTTATGAATTATTCATAACGAAAGTCTAATCAAGTTCAAAACTTGATCGTTGTAAGCTATTAACAATCTTAGATCTATGGTTCAATGGTAATTTCCGGAATCGATAACAAATATCGCTCCCACTATAAGTTATAGGATAATTTTCTTCAATAAGAAAACATCAGAATCATTAAGTATCAAATACTTTGTAAATGATTTTGACATCCTATTGGACTTATACGGAAGTGGTCTAAGGGTCTTTTCATCTTATTAATTATGTAGTTCCATTACAGTTTATCATTCTCATATTTGACTTCACTAAGTCAAATCTTTTCTGCAATCGTCAACATCTAATGTTAACCTACCAAGTAATAAAATAATTTTATTACTCGGGATCGTAGAAAAGATATTCTATCAAATAGAATATAATATTCCATTAAATAGAAAAAATGATAAACTTTTCACTCGTACCTTCGAGGCACAAATACTTTGAATTATATAACCATTATACAAAAGAAAGTTCCAAATCTCAAACTTTTCAAGATTCGAATTTTCTACTATACATATCATATATGTAATTGTAGAAACTAATGGAACCTTAATTAAAAAGATGAATTAGTGTTAATGGAGTATAACCCCAAGAGTATTGAAAATCAATTTGGTAATACTCAATATCAACAAATCAAATCATATAAGATTTGATAACTCCCACTAACCAATTCCATCACAATGGAATCGCGGAAGTTTAATACTGAGTAAGAATCATATTAATTAAATAACTATAGAACTTAATTGCCTTAAATTCATGCGTTTGATCAAATCAAACATCTTCAAATAATTCAAAGACGCGCAATGAATTTCTAAAGATACAGTTTTCAACACTACAGATAAAATATCTTTGAACTATTCAAAATATTCTATATGAGTTTCATTAGAAACATATTGACAGTTCTTGAATAATTCAAGACGTTCAACATGTTCTCTATTAGAAACACGTAACTAAGTCATGACAATTCATTAACTAAGTTACGGAGTAAAGAAAACTATCTAAGGCAATTTCTAATTCATTAAACTACACACATCCAATGTATTAGTTTAATAAATCTGTGGTCCAATGACAATCATTGGTTAAATGAGATTTAATCATGTCTTGAATACAATATTCATTAAATGGTTAAGGATATGTGATGTGATCTCATATCAGACCATCCTCTACTATACGGAATAAGCATCTAATGCTTTTATGATAAAATCTCATAAAGCACAGCTCTAAGTTATTTACTTTACCGAATATTTTTCTTAATGTTTATCTTTTCATTAATGATACTACTAGTCATCTTAAAATATGTAACAACTATTTATACATAACAAGTAACTATCCAATAGTCACAAGTTCTGATATCAAATATCAAAACAGTTATTAAACATTATTTTAAATAACTAGACGGGAGATCTAGTATCCAATACCTACAGTTGTCGTATTGTGAGAATCGATATTCTATATACACAACTATACGTATCTCATTTCTTAAGTTGTATAATTTGCGTTCAATTATTCACAACGATTGTAAAATAATTGATTAGCAAACTGTGTCAGACACGTGACTTCTTAAAATCACTAAAGCCCAGAAACGTCATTAAAAGATAAACAAATACTAAATGGGTTTTCTCGATGCCAGTCAAGAATCTCGAGACATGAACTGTTCAAGTCAATTCTTACTGCACAATAATCTATTCTTTATAGAATAATATCTTGAACCAGATATCTATTTAGATTACCTAATCGTGACTTAGAAACTAAGTCACAAACCATCCTGATTTTCAAGAAAATCGGAACAACAGTTCCCGATGGTTTCAACTAATCTAACAATATATAAGTCTACTATCTTTCTAGAACCTATTCTAGAACTACGCAACCATAAGTAAAGTCAGAAAACCTATATATTCAAGTAATATACTATGCAGTGGATTAGAAGCTTTATTCTATAAGCAGTATAGAATAAAGGAAAACGAAAGCAGTAAATTCAAATATATCACACACTACTTAAGTTATGGATTTTAAACTCAACAGTGTCTCCCACCACTTTACATAATACCGTAATCCCCAACGGACAACGGGAATTCAATAATTAAATCGATTTCCATAGTGAGAGTAGGATCCCATGAATATATTTTGACTCACAGTTTTGGCACGATCTCGCCTACGTATATTCATTAGGTAGACAACTTTTTGTCAATCACTCATCAGTGACTCCTGGTTTTGGTCCTGACCGTTTCTCGCTGTGACAGCTTTGGCACGTTCACATGGAGGCATATCAAGGCTACACTTGTCAATGACATACTCAAGCTACCGGTGTAGTCCTGACAGTTTTGGCACGTTCAGGATTTCCACTTTCACTTGAATTTATCCAGTATCAATATACAACCGGTATGGATAACAATCCTATAACTACACCCTCACAGCTTTGGCACGATCTCAGATGCAGTTATAGAGAAATACATATAAACTGTACTGACAAGACGGACCAAAAAACATGTATCCAATACATGTTACTTAACAGCCATATTTAAAAGTGGAGATTTTCCTATGGAAGATATAATCTACATCAAATGCAGAATTTTAATCTAAATCATTTTCTAAACAATTCAATTCTACCTTAGAACACATAACTCAATCTAACAATTAAATTTCCGTTACATATTAGTTAGCGTATAACCGAAAAGTCAAGAAACATATCTAGATTACATGCATGTCCGAACATTAAAATTGGATTAAATATCAATTTCAAGCATGAATAATGTAATTGATGAAGCATCAGACCCGCTCTGATACCATTTTTATTGGGGTTTTGGGCGATTGGGCGCAGCGGAAGCGCGGGTCGGGCGAAATCGTATTTTAAAACTTTTTCAAAATACCAAATAAATTATTCAATATCTAATATGAATAATTTATTCATATTTCACCTAAACCTATTTATTTAATATCAAATATTAACATAAACATAATTGAAACTTTGTGAAACTCTTACTAAAACCGTTTATCCACAAAATGGCGTAAAATGCGTTTTTGACCGAACCGACCACTCGACATTTATGGAAACTGCCCAAGTCAGCTCCAATAGTATCGGGGCAGTTCATGGACTGCTCGAACAATGACGGATTCACTGTTTGGACAGTCGTCACCCGGTTGTCTCATAAAATCCACCGGTAACGCCGTTTTTGGCCGTTTTCTCTTATTTCAAGTCGGAAACACTTTCCGGAAATTATGCCAACTCCAAAAACACATCCAAAACATTCAAAAGACGCCAATTTCATCACAAAATCAGTATCATTTCCTGGTCAAAAACAGAAAACGAAATTTCCCATTTTTCATACTTTAAATCCAATTTTTACAAGATTAATCTAATTAATCAAACACCAAATGAGTCCCACCACACATGAACAACTCTAGAACAATTATAGACTATATTATAGTGGATCAACAACTCTAGAATGGAAACCATGTTGTCCAACAACAAATTGAACCCAAATTACAATAATCTAGTTCAATATACTTCCATACATGCATAAATCCTTCCAATCCACCATCAAATAACAAAAGCCCCAAATTTAAACAAGTGAAGAAAACCCTAGAACTATTCTAACATCACAAGAACAAGAAATCTAATTTCCAACTCAAGTAAAGTATGAATTACCTTTTAATCTCATGCTTTTTCAAGTTTCCTTGTGATTTTTTTTCACTTTCTCCATGGATCATCAAGCTAGGTTTGAGACCCATTCTTGGTATGCTTGGACGTTGATGATGATGATTGAAAGAGGAAGAAAAACATTTCACTTTTTTAAAAGAAACTATGACCGAAAAAATGGGTTTGGGGGCATTTTTGTCCTTTCAATTTTTAATCAAATTAAAACCAATTTCACTTTATATTAACCAATCAAAATTGGACAAATAAAGTGTAATTAATTTCATGCCATGTGTCCCAATTAAATCTAACCATGTATCATTCAAATAATGACAAATGGATAAGGCTTTTAATTTCAATTATTTAATTATTTAACTATTAAATAATTAAACAATTAATTTACACACATATATGTATTTTTATTTACATTAAATAAAAAATACATATATTAATGACATGTGTCAAAATCTCATTTGAAAAATAATTAATGTGTATCTAATCGTATTATGTATCAAATATAAATACACAAAAATTATTAGCGGAAAAAATCCTCTAATGCATGTGTTATAGTTTAACCGATTAAACGATCCGAATTAACTTATTTAGTCCGGTGAAGTATTATGAATAATCTGTATTATTCATATCGCGTTGCCCAAGTGCTCAACGAGTACACTTCATATTATGGGACTCTCTAAGTTTAGCTCTATCCGTCACGAAATCTAATTTCGTGTCCATAATCTACCCACTCATGGATTATGACGACCACAGATAATCTCGCTAAACTATGAAAGCCGATGTCATAGCATACATATAATCCCTCCGTCACAGACTATCTGTATTATACCTGGGATATAGATAACAACGTCAAATCCGTTTGGTATAATACAATCGACTTTCAATTTACGATCTCTAAATAACACTCGGAACTGATTTCCGAAGTTATATCACAGCCATGGATTTACTAGATCATAAACACGTGCTGGATGCCTATGCCCTGTACACAGAACTGACAGATCCTATCTTGATACACACTGGATATCATGAGCATCAGTCCACACCCAACGAACAGGCGGAGGTCTGATCATGACTAGATCGTTGACGTGACTGCCATCAAAGTGTGGATGATAGCTCATATATCCACAATGGTATCTCAAGTCGAAGGACCATTATGCTCGCTCAACTCGAGAAGGTTCCTATTGACGTTGGTGTACCATCTATTAGGAAACCTTCCGTGAGTCCTTCAGTGTCTTATCAAATAAACACCTACATGTCTATATGAGTCTCCCGAGACTCATGGTGCACTAGGATAAACCATCGGACCAAGTCACGATATACGACATGTACTGGTCTCAACAGATTTTACTAACCGACCCGCGTTAGCAAATCTTGACCAAGAACTTCATTTAAGGATATACAACTAATAGTGCGCTTCCCAATGTCAATTACAAACTACGTTGTAACTGCTCACTATACTGCAAATCCTAGAGTCTTTGTCTAATATACACGTATCACTGAACCAGATTCAGTTTCGATCGAATCATAATCAGAAATCTAATCGTAATCAGATCGAATAAGCATATAAAAGACAAGGGTGCTACCGTTAAATTAGTAATATTATGGAAAATTGAATCGCTCGTATTTATGAATCGGACATAAATACGATCCGGATTGGCACTCCGAGCACCAACCCTAACACTGAGGTGGTGGTATATGCTGGGGTGGTGGTGCTCTGGGACCACTACCAGTTTAAATATTCTCTACACTCTTGGACAATCTCTCCAAAGAAGTATTCATGTTCTCCATCATATCTGTAAATTTTCTATCCAAAGCCTCAAGCTTTTCATCAATGTTTAGACTTGGACTTGCCATCTCAACACTAAACAAGTAGATTAGAAATAACAAGAAAGTCAAGAAAATATGTAAATCCTCACAGTCTCACGTGTTTACACTCGAATGATATCACTCCACACTCGTGTTTGTACTATATTGGCTTTTACCTGATACTGTGCTCACAATCACTGCCTTTTACCACTCTTGAGTTCTTCTTCAATTCAAATGAAAATCAAACTTCAATCCAAGAATACACAACCACGTGTAGTCCTCAAGCCAACATGAAACACAAAGATCCTATAATGTATAGAGGGCAGGTGGAAAATGCGAATAAGAATAGTAATGATGAAGACTCAATCAATGATACTTAAGCTAAAGTATTTGGAATAAGGAAATAACAAATTAGCATGATGAGAATAAAATAAGCATGCAAATTCACGGTCTTATGCAATTTCGGGAGAAAATTTGGTGCCTCTATAGAAAATTTGATGAAATACCCTCCACGGACACCCAAAAGGTAATATGGAACAAACTAAATTTAACCAGATTTTTAGACTTTTTTACTCCTTTTTTTTTGCTCAAGTGATCACTGTCACTCAAGTCTGAAAAAAATGCTAAGTATTAACCCACTTATGTTCAAGTCTTATATGAAACGGGATTCAAAGTCTAAATCCTTAGGTGTATGTTGTTGATGTTCTTCAGGTTTAATCTGACCTAGCTTCTTTTATTTTTCTTTTTCTTTTCTTTCTTTTTTTTTAAAAAAAAAAATGATTCACTATGTTTTAGAATTAAATCACACAACCGCTTAAGAAGATGCTTATTCCTTTAACATAGGCTAAAGAACAGAATGTCAAGAATGAACTGATATGAAGAACATAATAAAAATCCAGATCTAGAAATTAATAACAAAGACGAACTGATATGAAAAAGGAAAAGAAACCCATATTTGACAGAAAATTTCAGAACAAAATATTAACCCTGAAACAAAAAAAATGAAACTGAAACAACAAAACGAAATAGAAACAAGATCCAACAACAATATAAACAAGAACAACAAGGAAACAGTAATTAAAACAGAATCAAAAACCAAATAAAGATAGGAAATCAGACCTTGGAACCCTGAGCTCTGATACAAATGACAAGACACTCACTAGGATGCGAAACCAACAAACCCCAAGTATTTTTTTTAAGCCCAGGAACCTTAATCAATGATTTTGTAAGAACAAAACTCATCCAAGGTCAACCCTAAACCACCATGAAACATTGCCCATGATAACTCGAAACATTAAATCAGTGTGTTTTGCTAGCAATGGAGACGCCACTAAGCTTGCTAAACTTAGATAAGTCAATTTTAAACTTGAAAAAAGGAATCCCTCCCTCACAAGAATTCGACCATAGTCAAAAGCATAAAAGCTTCAATATTTTCTCTCAAAATCGTGAATATCCTTAACCAAGAAGAAAAGCAAGTTTAAATAGGTTACAAAGAGAAATCCTAAATGTGTGAATGGACAAAAATGCCCCTAAGGGGCGAAAATACAAAAAGCCCAAAAACTATCATAACATAAAATACATAGGTTTGTAAAACTTCATTCAGAACTGATTTGGGCCAAGTGAAGTAGCTTAGGACTCTCGTCATTGAAGACCACATGCGTCTCTACTATGCCTCTGATTTATTTGTTGTAGTCGGCCATAAAACTCTGAACTAATTCCGTCATTATTTCTCTGATTCTTTTAGCCTTCTATCTCATGATTGGCCCTTCTGGTACTTACAATGGCTCCATTATATTGCTGACCATATCCTTTGATACTTCATGTGTGGCCCGGATCATATCACCAAATCTTCGATTTTGACTACAAGAACTACGAAATAAGTTTCTCTCTTAATCTTTCTTTCATATAGTAACCCTCTTTTAAAAATATAGCTACTGTTTATTTTACAGGCTTAGAGATAATCGATTTTTGTAAAATATAAAACTGTAAATTGTGTTTCTAACTTTGACCAATAGGAATTTTTGTAGGTAAAATAGTGGGGCCAAAAACCTGACCACTATATAAAAAAGAGCAAAAAATCCAACAATTATTATTTGTTTTGTTAAATTTTTAAAAGATAAATATTTCATTAATTTGGTGCATGAGCCATATAAATTCTTACATTCTCCTATTTGATTCATGTGAAATAATTAATCTTCATGACTTTAATAGATAAACATAATGTGCGGAATTTTAAGCTAAAATTTATCGTCATTGGTCATAGTATAATATCATCAATTAAGTACGGACTAATAAGAGTCATGGCGGTTTTATATATTATGATATTCACATAGTCCATTCCATGTACAAATAATAGCTTTCTAGTTAATATGATGTATAAGCAAAAAGTTTCATAGTGGTCCACTGTAACGTCTCCGTTTCACTTTTGTAGAACATTCATGTATATACCAATATCAACTGGTATTAATGAATTGAGTGTAAAAGAGAAAGCAAAGTTTACATAAACAATACAAGTAGAATCACCAACATTTTTTGATTTTTTTAATTTGAAATCATTGGAAACCCCACTATCAAATCACTCCTTCTGTCACTTAAGCGGAGTAGGTAAAATTCCCGGCTGTCCCAAACTCTTACAAGAAACGCACTCTCTAAATTCGAACCCAGGACCTCAAGTTGAGATTCTGAACACTACACCACCAAGCTGCACCCCTTAAGGGAAAATAAACATAATCCCTTTTCATATTTGACAAAACTAATCGAACCTTTTAATATTTAAAAATTAAAAAAACCATCCTGCTTTAATAACAGCTCTCTTAAATATTAATTTTATTTATCATTTTAATATTTTGCTTCTTGTAGAAAACTCAAATGTTTCGAAAATTCTTTTAAAAAAATACTTGGAAAATATGAATTAAATTAAATGATGTAAAATTAAATGCCTTCTACCGTTTAAAATTTCATTTAATTCAAATATTTTTGTTTTTTCTATTATTAATCATTAAAGATATTTAAATCATTTTACGATCTATATTTCCTAAGCATTTAAATTTTCCACAAGGAGCAAAATTATAAAATGATAACATTTAAGAGAACTGTTATAACAACATCAAGATTTTGGTTAGATTTTAAATATCATGAGTTTCAATTAGTTTTGTCAAATATCATCAGCTTATACTTATTTTCCATGTTTTTAATCCTTAACTGTTAAAATAATCACATACATAGACATGAGAGTAATTTGGAGTACATACTTTATGCTTTAAATCCAAATCTCTATTTTTGACTACAAGAACAATAAAACATGATTCTCTCTTAACCTTTCTCTTGATTCAGTAACTATCAGGGAAATGTGATGAAAATATATAATTACTGTTGCTTTTATAGGGAGAGGCGTAAACTGTTAAAATATTCCGTCAATGTGTAAACTGCTTTTACTACTTTTCTAACTTTGAACAATATTTAATTAAATCAATATTTATAAAAGATAAATATTAAATTAATATAATTTTTACAAGAGCCACATAAAATCTTACACAACAGTGAGTAGTTCACTTATTTTAAATTTAGTTTGGTCATATATAGAAGCCAAATGTATAAACAAGTACATAACCAAAACCAACAGCTGGAGAATCATAAATCGTAAATATAGGTGGCCAGCAAATTTGCATCTAAGTGGGGATACGAGTGCAAACTCTGGCATCCTTAAAAACTTTACCAGGTCTACAGAAATAGCTTTTATTGGGGGCGCAGTGAATGTCCTGTGAGCATATGCACAAACCCTCAAGCCCACAGCCCTCCTTGTCTACTTTCACCCCATCTTTTAATCCAAGAATTTGATCTGTCCATTCATTAGAAAAGAGTCCTGGTGGATCATATTCCGCTTTAACCTTCAGGAATTCACCAGCATTTTTGTATTTCTTGATGACTCCATCAAACGCCAGGTCTCTATTCTTTCCCCAGTGAGGTAGCCCTCCGTATTTGAACAATGCTATTTGCTCTATCTCTTCAAATATATCTTCATAAAGTCTTGGAGTCATTGGGTCTTTGCTTCGATAATATGAGATATCAAAGTCTACGCAATCCTCTTGCTTGCCCAAGTAAGCACTTGAACTTTTTATATAACGTATGAGAATTCCAGAATTAATTTCAACGCCGCACAATGCTCTTGGCTCCAATGCAACAAGTTTTTGAACATCTTCAATGAAGCTTTTAGCCACAGACAAACCAATAGTAATTGAAGTTTGGAAATAGAATTGGCCTTTAATTCTTGGGTCCCAACCACATGCGGTGGCTAATCTATCCTCCGGACTATCGAGACAAGTCCCATATGCCTGAAGACGATTTTGAAATCCAATTACGGGATAGCCCGTAAAAAAAATACCTATTTATATCACAATTTTTTTAGATGTATGAACTCAAATACATTCAAATGTTTCAATAAATTCTTACATTGTAATTCTATATTTTTTTTTTTCTTGAAGATAAAGAAAATTAGTTTGGCAAATTGTAACATATAAGCAAATACCATTATTAGTTAAACCATTAGCAGCGAGCCCCAACGTTGTCGTAATGAGCTTCGCAATCGTGCACTTCCCTTGAGCATCATTTAAAGCTTCATGTATCTCCTCTGATTAAGAATAAACATAAAAACACAAAACAAAACAAATTAGTCTTTAGATGTCTAGGTTGAACGAAATTGAGAGTTACAGTTCATGATGACTCTCTTTATTTCTAAGAGAGATTAGTGCCCGACTATTCCCCAATACTTCTTATTTGTATCATTTACGTCCTTCTTCTTCTTTTTTTTTTTTTTTTAAAGGGAGAATGACTTTTAGATAGAGATGGCAGGCAGACCCGGACCCGGCCCGGATCCGCATGGATCCGGACGATTCGGGTCTGGGTAGATTCGGGTCCATGATTAAAATATCAGGACCAGGGTCTTAAAAATTAGGATCCGGGCGAATCCGGGTCCGGCCTGGATAGACCCGGGTCCGGAAAAAAATAATAATAATTAAATATAATAAATTAAAATATAATACAAAATAATATGCATATATAAAAAATAATAATAGAATATAATTAAAAATATAAAAGAATTGAAATAAAATTGACAAAATATAAATACAAATATAAAATAATACAATCAAAAATAAAAAAAATAAAAATAAAAACGGGTATACGGATCCGGACCGGGTAGACCCGGGTCCAGACCTGTGTATATTTACCTGACCCCGGGCTCGGACCTCCGGGCCGTACTCGGGTCCGGATCCGGATTTTACCATCCCTACTTTTAGATCCTAACGTTTAGGGAAATAGACATAGATCTCATAACCTTTCGAAAAATACATACTATTCCTATTTCTTAACAGATTTTATTTATTTCGATAGTTAAATAATTAATATTATAAATTAACATAAAAATGACATCTGAGAATGTATAGTAAATATATTAAATCACCTATATTTCACCCAAACAAATAAAATTTATTAATGGATAAGGGTCTGAATGTCTTTTTCTTTTTTTAATTAATAGGGGTTTAAATAATGCTCATTCCCTAAAAGTTAGGGTCAAATGTCTTTTATTTTTTCTTTAAAAGAAAAAAATTATTTTTAAAAGATAAGGGGGGGTAAAAACTCAAAAATACATTTTTAATCTTTTATCCCCTCCAAGACTTGAAATCGAGTGGCAAGCTTTATTAAAATGTTTGAAAACCAACTCAACTACGCCATTTGGTAACTTTTTCTCTTATTTTAATTTTTTTGAAAACATTAGAAATCTCGTCGCCAAATCACCCGAACCGAGCTTAAGTGGAGTGGTTAAAACCCTCGGCTACCCCAACCTTTTACAAGAAACGCACCCCCTGAATTTGAACCTATGACTTAGAGGCAAGATCCTGAATTCTACACCATCAAGCCACACCCTTTTGGACCTCTTATTTTAATTATCCATTAGATACTATCCTTAATATTGTAACAAATAAAACACAGTTTTTTAAATTTTCTTACTATTATAATATATTATTGACAGTCTGATATGATGTATTTCTCAAAGAGAATGTCACTTTCCTCTCTAGTATTTATACTACCTCTACTGTTTTCATAATATCTTTTCATAATATCTCAACATTTCCTTAGGTCAAAAATCAAAAGATTATTTATGTTTTAATATATTTAATATTGTTATAAAATAATTAATATTGTTGCCTAACTATTAATTCATTAAAATAATTAATTTTAAAAGAAGAAATTTATAAAATAAAGTATTTTTATACAAAATTATTATAAAATGTAATATTGTTATAGAAAATTATTTTAATAAATATTTTATATATTATGTGTAATTCCATTTTAAATGCTTTCATATTTAATTTTATAGTAAATAATATAATGAACGAATAAAATTAAATTAGCAATATGGTTTATTAATAGATGTATAAATTGACATTAAAAAAACTATTTTTTTCTAAAATAATTTAAATTTCCAATTCAAAATTTTATAGGAAATATATGATAGGTAAATATGATAGAAAATCCCAAATCCTAGCAGAATCCTGTAATATATTTTTTTTTTGAATCGTGGGAAATCCGTCGCTAAATCACCCATTTCGGACTTAAGCGGAGCATGTAAAACCATTAACTGTCCCAGGCTCTTATAAAAAACGCACTCCCTGAATTCGATTCCAGAACCTCAAGGTGAGATCCTACCTACACCACCAAGCCACGCCCCTTGGGACGCGGGATCCTGTATTGTAAAATCATTCTAACTAAAAAAAATTATCAAGATTCAGGATAACTTTTCTTTCAGAATAAAATGGACTGGGATTCGGGATAAGTTTTCGTCCCAAATTCCAATATTTTGATTTGTATATTTATATTATTTTATGTGTAATTCTATTTTATAATTTTTTTTTTTGTATATTTTTTTTGTCAAAATAATGAATTAATTATAATGTAAAAGATGTTACGTGTTTATAACAGGAGTAAATATATTAAAATATAAGACTTTTAATGGGGTGGTGTGGTGTTATGAAACGGTAAAGGGTAAGTAACTATTAGTGTAAACATTAGGAGGTAAATGAAAAGGTGAATGATTAGTTATGTAAAAAATGCACATTTATCTTTCAAAATTAAATTCGAATATTCGAATTGTACTGTTGAGGATGTAATGACTAATTAAAAAAAATAAATACGTGGTAAAATGAAAAATATTAGAAACTTAAAGACAATTTTCACACAAGTTAATATTTATTTGTTGAGAGTCCACCCTAACAATGATAGATATACACCAAAACCACACACAATATATATAAAAAAGAATTCAGAAAATTTAGATTTTTATACTTAGGGTGTGTTATTTTGGCAGTACAACTATCAGTGTTGAATGCAGCGAGCACAATATTATGTCATGGTTTGACTAAATAAAGAAATTAAGCTCTAACCTGCAGTTCTAAGGCCCGCCATTACAAGAGAAAGCATGGAACGGAAGCCTAAATAATCATACAAACCATTGCCAGATGTGTTAAGAGGAACACGTACGGTCATCAATTCGATAGATGGCCTTTCGTTGACTTGGGTACCAAGATATGTCAGCGAACTCATGTTGATTGCCAAAACTAACCACTTGATCTCCTAAATCAGAATCATTCTTTTCCACTCGGGTTATGGATCTCTTGAACATCGGCTGCAACTTCAAAGTCACCTATACGTACGGTAAAAAAATAATAATAAAGATGAGAGACATAAAAGGTATGGGGGCTAACTAGCCGCCGTCTGTGTAAACTATCCTCATGCAGATTGAAAAACAAACCCGAGAGATGACTCCAAGAACACCAAGTGAAATTTTAGCTGCATCAAGATCTGGATCACTCTCATTGAGCACTCTGACCTTAACATATCCATCTTCAGGTATTCCTGGACTTACAATTCTTAGTTCAACAACATACTCATGGAGTGCACTCCCTTTGTTCCATAATGTGCTCCCATGCGCCCCCGTACTCAAAAGGCCGCCAATGCTCAAGCCCCAAAAATATGGTCCATATGGCAAGGCTAGCCCCACCTTTGCGGATTCGTTGATTATTTGCCTCAGTGTCACACCACTCTCCACAGTCATTGTCATTGCTTCAAAATCGATTTTGAGTATGCGGTTAAGATTTTTTGTGCTAATAAGCAAACCATCTTGACCGTCTGGGCAAACCAACTTGGGCATGCTGTGTCCGTAACGAGTTGCCACTTTTATTTTTCTTTTGGCCATGGTTGCATTTGCAATTATCGAAATGAGTTCTTTCTCTGTGGTTGGGTAAGCTGCGCTGGCTGCTTTGCACATGCTTCGATCGGAGAATGATCCAATAAAATTAGTGATCGTACAATTGGAATTGTTTGATGAACATTTGATTGGATCCTGAGGTGGACTGCAACTCACGATTAAGACTAATAGGGAAAGACATGTTGATCGGTATGCAATCTTCTTGGAACTTATAATTTCCATGGTTGACATTTTGATAAACTTGGAAAAATGAAATTAACATATATATAGAAGAGTAATGATATACGTACAGTACTATTTTGACAAGTACTTTACATCCGAGTGAAACGACCACGTTTGAAATAAAATTTTTACTTTTTTTTTTTTATTTTACTTATTTCTACTCTTTCTACATGCTTACCCATAACTTTCTTTGCGTGAACTCCAACTCTGTATACAAGCAGTACAATTTTGCATTTAAGCAAAATCGAAAGCGACATATTGTTTCATATGTCTTGTGGAACCAATTTTCATTGAAGAAAAAATCAAAATGAAAAGTCATATGAAAAAGAAGCTTCTCCGTTATTTCCAGGAAAAAATAGTTTCAATTTTTTAATATGAATGGACGCTCAAAATTCAATTTTACTACATTATTAAACTTTAGAACCATGGCTGCTGCCCATTATGAGGAGGATAATGTTGATGGTGTTTTTAGGCAATATGATATTTAAGCAGCACGGCAGGGGTAAAAGGGTAACTCCCTTCTTGATCGAGATTATTAATACCGACCCGACCACATGAGTTAGGGGCCGAGCACTTATGATCTGTAACCCGAACATATAAGATCGGATGACCGGGCATTATCAGATCGACAACAGCATTCTCAGCTCAAATGACCATTATGACCGACCTCATGAAGACCGAGCATATGGCGAGGCGTGCTCCGAAAGATGACACCCTATTCTTGCGGATAAGACGACAAGTTATCCTATTTTCATGGGGAAAACTAGTGAGTCAGAGTCCTAGTAGGATAAAGAAAGTAAATGTAGTTTTGATTATGAATCCTTATGGGAAAAATGAATAGTTTTGACTAGGAATCCTTATGGGAAAAATGAATAGTTTCAACTAGGAAATTCTTATAGGAGAATGAATCTGATTTCTACACTATTATAAATAGAAGGGTAGAGTGTGCATAAGGGAAGGAGGGGGGAAGAGAAAGAGAACCAACATCAGAATCAATATAGGAATCATTATCATCAAACTTGTAAAAAACCAGAAGCAGAGCCGAGAAGCGTGTTTGAGTAATAAAAAGTATCATCCTTTTTGTGCCCGTGGACGTAGGTCGGACCAAGATCCGTCGAACCACGTTAAAACTCTTTGTCGATTGGCGTATTTATCTGTCTTTTGCTAAGTTTACTTTTGGTCCCCCATAACCAAACAAATTCACTATTGAGGGAGGATTGTCTCGGAAGTAATATTCCCATATTGCCCTGAGACCAAAATCAGCCGTCAACAGATAAGTTTTTCTCACCATCTCTGCGTCTAATTATTTAGCTTTGAAAACACATCTTCACACCCTCATCACTTGAGTGTGTGATAAAGAAAGAAAAATTTATCCCTAGAACAAAAATCACAAATTTGATTTTGGGGTGAAATAGGTTAGGTTGAAAAATTAAATAATTAACTAATCAATCAATTAATCGCGTAGTACAGCTGGAGGATCTTATATTCAAGATCCTTCATCTTTCCGTTAATATCATTTCTTTATTACTTTTGTATCTTGTCGATTATAAGTAAGTTCCGTTTGATTTTTGTTTAATTCACACAAATGGAAAATGCGATTTCATTAGAAAAGGATATTGTTGAGCGTTGACAAGTCAATCAGTACTATTTTAAGTTAAACATAAGTTAAAGAGTCGTGCAATAATGCAATATCTTATACATGCAACGTTAAATATTTCAATCTTCCCATATCTCTAAGAAATTATTTAAATTTATTAATAAAAAATCTATTATAATATTAATATATTAATTATAAAATTAAAATATCTCTAAAATTAATTTATATCATTAAAAATTAAAATAAGAAATCTATTATAATATAAAAACATAATATCCTATTAAATAAAAAAAAACTTATTAATTTAATATGTAACACCTAATCTTTACAATTATTTTTTATTATTAAATCATAAAATTAAAATATTTGTCAAAATTAATTTTTTATTATTAAATTATAAAATAAAAAAATAAATTATTAAAACAAGAAATTAAAATATAAAAACTGAATCTTCTATTTATTAATAAAATATAAAATTATAATACCTCTATAATTATTATTTATTATTAAATAGAAAAATTAAATAAAAAACTCTACTATAATATAAAAATATAATTATCTAAGAGTCGCCATGGACTGTTGTTTAGTAAAAATAAATGGAAATTTGGGATGCTATTGCTTCCTAAATCGTGCATAGAATATTAAAATAACTTTACCTATACTGCACGTTTCAGAACCATGCAAATTGACAAAGGTTTTTTAAAGAGCAATTGAAATAATTTGTTGATCTGACTTCTCTAATCTTTCATAAATATAAGTTTACCTATACTGCACGTTTCAGAACCATGCAAATTGACAAAGGTTTTTTAAAGAGCAATTGAAATAATTTGTTGATCTGACTTCTCTAATCTTTCATAAATATAAGTTTACCTATACTGCACGTTTCATAACCTTGCAAGTTACGAGCTTCAAACACAGTTTTTTCATGGGCCTTGCTGATTTATTCGACAGAAAAACAAAAAGAGTCAAATCAACATTTTTCAACAAGTTGATCTGACACGCCTAATCTATCATAAAAAGTTTTCTTTAATGAGCAATTGAAATCCAAAGTTGATATGACTTGCCTAATCTTTCTTTCTTTCCTTTTTTTTTTTCTTCTTTTTTTTTTGAATAGGAATAATAATTCATAACACAATCATATGTTACAAGAGATAAATGGAGGAAATTTCCCTTTCAAAAGATTTGATATTAGATTATTATAAGTAAATTTTTCTAACTGAATCTTGACCTAAATTGAATATGAAAAGAATTCAAGGATTTAATTATCTGTTGATCAGTCATAAATGATCCAACTGATCTCTTTTTTCCTCATAGTCTTTCCATGAACAACATTTTTAAGCGTATGATTCCATAGTGAAATCCAAAAAGTTTGTTGACTTGGCGTGTTAGATCCCAAAAAGAAGAGCAATTTCTACATCTCCATCGAAATCAATAACTACAGTTGCAGCTACTAGCACTTTCCCTACGTGGTTTCTAATCAGAGCCCCCAGTCCAGCTTTATGGCTCTTTCTACTGGTGGCTGCGTCAACATTAAACTTGCAAACATGATTCCTCAATTTGCAGCCTTATCAAAACCATAGATAGGATCTCAGGCTCTTTGGATTGCCTATAGGAGCTGTAGAGAGCTTCAGCTCTAGCTACCACATAGGCTTTAATTTATTGGACAGGCTTAGATCTCAGGCTGTTTTGATCATTAGCTTCTTGATTTTGATCAATTGCCATGAGATTATTACAAGGATCAAATTAAGGATCGGGTCTACTGTCCGATCTTCCGCGTTATAACTCACCATCAGAAATCCGTGAAAATGAGTTCGCAATAACTCACTTGAGAAAAATTTTCTTCCATATTTTCTCTCTTTTTCAATCTCATTGAAAAATGAGAAAGTGGGTAGAGTTCTGAAAACAAGAGAAAATATTTTAATTTATATTTAGGGTTTATGTTAATTAATTAATCCCTAATCATACATATAAATTTTGGCTAAGGGCATAATTGTCACAAAATAATTATTAATTTCAAAAAATTAAATATAATATCAAATATCACTTAATTTGAAATTAAAATTTAAAAATGTAATATATATCATAATATAAATTACATATTTGATTTTAAAATAAATCAAATTTAATTCAAAATTCAAATCTTATATTAAATAATTATCTAATAATCATTAATATAAAACTATATATTAAATATTTTAATATATAATTACAAAGTGTGACATTATATAATTATTAATCTAATTAATAATTATGACATTAAATAATTCTCAATTATTTAATATTTTTCAAGTGAGTTCATAATTGAACTATCCAATTATATTGTAACGAGCTAACATGAGGAGCATATGGACCTATAGTTCTGAGCTCCAATTGTTAGTGTCTCTAAGACATACTCAAGATCTCTAAACATGATTTCAGTGTGAAATTAACAAGTTAAGTTGCAGAAATACTTACATTGTTCTTGGGAGAAATTCAAAATTTTTTTTGAAATGATGAAGCTCCAAGCTTTAGTAGAGTTGTTTGAACCTTGGGTGAGTTTCTCTATCACCTCAAATGACCCCAAAAGTGCTAGGTTTGATGAATTTTGAAGCAAAAATTCAATGAAGAGAAGAAGCAATATTTGGCCAAGCCAAAAGGGAGAAGAAAGGAGATGGTGAATAGTGACTTGTTACAAAAGTTGGTTGTTGAATTGGTTAAATACAATATTTAAAATGCCAACCACTTCCATCACTCTTTTGACAAGTGATTAAGTCAAGTGGCTTACACAACACACAACTAGATTTGGGCTCGGGTTCGTTTAATTCCAAATTAAATGAATTTGTCGTCGCGACATAATTAAATCCAATTTAATTAAATAATTTTGCATAGCAAAATTATTACGATAGTCGCTTACGAATTAATTACAAATTAATTCGTTCGCCCAAATAAATTAAATAGAAAAATCCAATTTAAATATTAAATTTATTTTATCGATTAATTCCAAATTAATCGCGTTCTCTCTTCTATACAAATTTAATCCCAGATTAATTCTTGCCGCAACTAATCCCAGATTAATTTTCTCTCTCATAATTAATCACAGATTAATTCTATTCGAGTCAAGTGTCATTGGTGAATCTTTGGGAATCGACCCTAGATATTCCTGGATATGTTGGTAGTAAATCCGGTTGTCAGACTATCCAAACACGTGCGTACCCTGTACCACGTTCTCACCGATTTACAAGACATGGTTGGCTTCTAGCTAAGCACCGTGCCAACCCAATTCTCCAAAAATATCCACCAAGGAATATTATTTGTATCAAGTGTAGTAATACAATGTAATACGTAATACGATCCAGTATCGAATGTCACAGCTAGGCCCAGGGCTGGCTCCGTGTCTGCCCCTTACGAAGCATATATCGGATCTCGAGCAACTAGTCTCTGAAATCGGATAGTCATGACCTAGTCATACTATCCCGATAGTTGCAGCATTTAAGAGTACTAGTTCTGTATCCTGTGTGACCATCATCTCCATATGACTGAAGTGATACTCCCATCTTGACATCACAACCAATACACTACGATTCTCAGTAAACCCAATAAAGGCGTACACAGAACCTGTTCAAGTAATAGCGATGTAAGTCTCAGGTTAAAGATCACATACACCTACCCTGATTCGGATTCCCATAGAAACATAGTCATACTACCAATGGGATTCCGAGTGGGTCTATCCAGATGGAAACTGTTCCCGGTCCAACAGTTAATAGAACCTCTTATTACACTTGCATAAGTATCCAATACCTAAATATATGATAATTATGTCGTTAAGCTTCCATAACGTGCACAAGTGTAATACTAGTCTATTCCGCGTTATCGATGTTCAGTCTCGATAATACTACGACTAGAGATATTTAATGATTAAACCGTTCGTGGATTAATACTGTCTCATATCTTATTAATCCGATTTAACCATATGGACTTTTATCATTAATATATATCCAAGTAATCCAATTACAATAATGATAAAATAGCAATTTTCTTTTGTCACATAGTTAATTTGTACAAAAACACAATGTTCTTTATAAATAGTGATGCTATTGGTCATAATTGTCCAACACCAATAACCTGAAATATTAATTAAATATTTCAAATTATTAAATTTATGTTATTCCACTAAAAACCTAAAGCTACACTCTGTTTACTGCAGATATATTTTTATACCGAAACTCGTCGGCGTCCACCAATATAATCACTACATACAGATTGACCCTCCACGAGTATCTCATAATTAGCGCCGAGTCATAATATCCGTTATACCCCTCTAATTATTTTATGTCATAATTACCATTGATTCTCTAATGAACGATTAATTCATAACTATTATTAATATTAATATTTCTATTCATAATAAAAAGACTTGAGCGCTCTAACCATTCAAGTATCGAATCAACCCTTTGTTGAGTTTCAATCAAGTCCCAAGATCATAAATCATGCATAAAAACGAGTGAATACACATCAAAGGAGGTGCGGAATAAACTCACATTGAACAGTTTTGTTGCGAAGAAGAACAAGATGCGTTTTCTGCCTCTCTCCATGCTCGGCAGTGGCTTCTTCAAGCAGTGGGCTGCTCGATTTTGGCCTCCAAAGTCCCTCCAAGAATCGGCCATGTGAGACTCCATTGAAGCTCCAAGCTTTAAGCTTTTCCATGCTCATAAATTCGTTTCCCTATCACCTTAGGATAACTCTATGTGTGCGCTAGCACTTGGTTTTGAAACAAAATCAATTCTTGCTTCTCATTGCTTCTCGGCAGAACCAGAAAAACGAGAGAGAAGAAGATGAAAAAAAGCTCCAAGCCGAGAGAGAAAGGAGGGAAAATAAGAAGACCGTGTCTTGCATGTAAGAGAGAGAAGATAAAGCTTTAATATATATATATGTTTATTATATTTACCAAGTAAATTAAATAAAACATATATATTACTTTAATTCAAAAGTCAAAAAGTAAAAAGCAAATGTTGCTTTTTCAAATTCTACATCAATCACTCAAATCAAGTGACAACATGTCATATCACTCAAAGTGACATTTGATTTGACGCTTGATGTGACTAGCGATTTGATGCACATTTGACTTACGTGCCGCACTCGAATTCGAAATGCGAATGCGCTCGCAAATAATCCCGGGCTCGGGTTCGCTAATTCCAAATTAACGAATTTTCCGTCGCGTCGTAATTAAATGATTACGCCTAGCGAAATCACTCAAATCACGTCGCTAACGAATTAATTCTAAATTAATTCGTTCGCCCGAATTAAAATCTAATTTTAATTCCTGCGTCGAAATCCAATTTCTAATAATATATCAAATATATTATTTTATCGATTAATTCAAAATTAATCGTTCTCTCTCTTAATTAATATTTTATCCCAGATAAAATATCTCCGTGATTAATCCCAGATTAATTTTCTCTCTCTTCTAATTAATCCCAGATTAATTAAAGTGCGAGTCATACGTCATCAGTGAATCTTCAGGAAGCAACCCATGAGATCTCCGGATATGTTGGCAGTAAATACGGTCGTCGGACTATCCGAACACTTAAGTACCTCGTACTACGTTTATACCGATTTACAAGACAAGGTTGGCTTCTAGCAAAGCGACATGCCTACCCAATTTTCTAGAAATATTCTTACAGGAATATATAGATCTGTATCAAGCGTAGTATACCGTAGTATTGTGTATATCGGCCCAGTATCGGATAATCACGTGCTAGGGCTGGGGCTGGATAAGTGTCTGCCCCGTCCGAAGCACATGTCGGATGTCTGGTAACTAGTCTCTATAATCAGATATTCATGACCTGGTCATAATATCATGATTGGATGCGCATCACTCAAGAGCACTAGTACCGTATCCTGCGTGACATCATCTCCACTATAACTGGAGTGATACTTCCGTCTTGACATCACACCCAATACACTACGACTCTCTGATAAACCCAGAAGTGGTGTACGTAGAACCGGTTAAAGCCATGTACCACCAAGACCAAAGTCTACCGATTATCGTAAGTATTAGCGGTGCAAGTCTCAGGTTAAGACCAAATACACCTACCCTGATGTCGGACTCCCATAGACACATAGTCATAATACCAATGGGATTCCGAGGGGTCTATCCAGAGCGAAGCTGTTTCCCGTACCATCGGTGAAACACACCTCCTATTGCAATTGCATAAGTATCCAATACTTAAATATATGAGAACTATGCCGTCGTGCCCTCACAACGCGCACAAGTGCAATACTAGCCTATTCCGCATTATCGATGTCCTGTCTCGATAATACTCCGGCTAGGGATATTTAATGATTAATCCTTCGTGGACTGATACTGTCTCATATCATCTCAATCCAGGAACTAATCATATAGACCTCTCTTCATTTATACATCTATGGTGATCTAATCACAAATGATGAGGTGTAATTTCCTTGTCACATAGTTAATTTGTACAACAACACCGTGATCTGTACAAATAGTGACGCTATGGGTCATATTATCCAACAATCTCCCACTTGGCACATAACCAGTCACTCGAGTGTCTAACACCCGAACTATGTACGGTTCGCTCAAATTGCTGAGGAAAGGTTTTCGTCAGCGGATTTGTTTGATAATCGTCTGACGCGATTTATACGATCATCACATCGCCACGATGCGTGATCCGAACGAATCAGATGATATAGAAGTATATATCTTGATCATCGATGAGACCTTTAATTCCTTAGCCTGTGCTGACGCCTAGCTCAGCTACTAAAAGAACTATATCTAATTTTAATTAGATTTATTATCGATCCAAATGGCTTCTATTACTGCCTCAGCTGCAGCAATAATCCGCATTTGTTATTTATTAGGCAACAGTTATCTTGCTCGGAATAGTTCCAACTCACTGTCCCAGTGTTCAAACTTTTATAGTACCGCAGTATTTACCGGTTTGGAAACTTGCAGCAGTGATCCTAGTCACTTCAAGTTCTCCATCTCCATAGTTTAAGACAACATCTTTAGTTCTCTCAAATACTAACAGATGTTCTTAATCTTCAATCCAGTGACTATCACTTGGATTGACCCGATTGTGACTCCATATGCTCGAAGCGTATGAGACACCAATACAAGTACATTTTAAATGTACAATTTCCAGAGAGTGTTAACCAACTCCAAATCTATCCCAGTAGATCTTTATTCCTTGAATAAAGGTTGTTACTCCCCAGAATTCTACGGAGAATTTCTATGAAAGAATATCTATGAAAGCCAAGCTTTCATCAATTGCTTTATGGGAATTTCATTGTCAGTGCTCTCCCACTAACCTCCTTATATACACAAGAATTATTTCGTTTGAGTCAAATCATAAACCATTATGATTATTTCAAAACGTCAGTTCCAATAACCTTATGCTTGTTTCAATTCAAACATGGATCGAATAACCTGCAAACCTTGTTTTTCGGTTATACAAAATCGTCAGGATGTTGTAAGCATCCTCCAAAAGGTTTCCTTTTCAGGAAAGAGATTTTGATCTGTAACTGACACATTTCATAAATGAAATATGCAGTTATCAACAATCATCTTCAAAATGGATTTACCATGGCAACAGGTAAAAGGTTGAATCGTTATTAACATAATGTTGATAACGATACCTTTCGGTCAAAAGCCCAGCTTTGTACGTTGGTATGTTGCCTTCCATGTATGTCTTCCTTGAAGACGTTTAATGTACCAATAGGCACAATGCCTTGTGGTACAACAACTAGTATCCAAAATAGTTGTTATACATGGAATCCATTTCGGACTCATGGCACTTTGCCATAATAGGGAGTCGATACCTCGTATCACTTCCTCAAAACGTAGTCGGTGGATATACCTTCATAAGATTGACATCTTTATGAGGTGAGATCAGAAACCCATACCCCAGGTTGTTTTCTGACTCTCTCTGATCTACGCGGTTTCTTGTGTATTTGAAGATTGATGGTATAGATTCATCATAGATGAACTATTTGTGTTCCATTACGGACCTTGTGCCTTGAACAGTATTACTCCGATTTTCATCGAGTATCACTATCCTCCCACTGACCACTGCATATCGGTATTCCTCTCAGGAAAAACCGCATGGTGAGCAACAATCACATTGTTCTCATGTGAGATTTATAAGTACTATACTTATGGTTTCCCTTAGGATAACCTATATTGGCACTTATCCAATTTGGGTCTTTAGTTTGGTATCATCCAAACGTTATGCCTGGCATACCCAAATTATCAGGAATGAGAAACTTGTTTCTTCCCTGTTCATATCCTATATGACATCTGTCAAACAGATTTATATGGAACCTTATTCTAAATAAGTTATTGCACTGTTAAAACTTATCCGTTGAAGGAAATGGTAGCTCAGAGCGACTCATGATTAGCCTTATCATGTCTAACATGATTCGGTTAATCCGTTCGGACACACCGTCACTTTGACGTGTTCCGGGAGGAGTCCTCATTTGAAAGAATACTATACTCTTTCAAGTATATAAGAAACTTACTGCTTAAGTATTTTCCAATACGGTCTTACCGTGGCGGTATAGTACTATAGCCGATCTGTTTGTCTATTTCGTGTCGAAACTCTAAAAAATTACGATCTGTGTTCTTCAAAAGAAACACATAACCATAACGTGATGCCACATCCGTTAAGGTCACGAAATATTCATGTTCACATCTAGCCTAGCTAGATATGGGCCCACTAACTTCACCATGAATATGGCTAACAGATCAGTGGCACTTACACTATTACCAAGTAAACAGTGTTTTAGGTACTTTACCTAACAAACTAGATTCGTAGACTTTATTTGAATAGTCAAATTAGTCCTAGTATCCACTCTTCAAAAGTGTGGATATACGAGTCTTGTATAATTGTGTCCCAGACAATAATGCCACAAATAAGTCTCTATTGATCAAATCAATTTGAGCTATTTATTTGTCATTTTATATGTTTGAGATTTTATTTATATTCAAAATATAAATTCTGTTATTTACATCTAATGTATTTATCTCAGTATCATCTTTATATAATAAAACACATAGTGTATATAATATAAAGGTTTTATCTGCAACGGATATTAAACACTGATATAGAGATAATGTCTCTAGTCAAACTAGTTACATTATAACAGTTCCTAATTTAAGTATATACCCTAGGTCGTTTTCTGAACTTAGGTATCTACGGTCGAAACAGCGACTTTCGTCCCGTTTCCGATTCCCAGAGTAATCTCAGCTTGAAGTCAGTATCCTGCTCAAAGCAGATTCTGAACATCAATACATATATTTTATGTACCACACTAAGTATTTAAAATCTAATTTCAATACTAGCTGTGAACATAACTAAGACAACTATTTTTAAAGTTAGAGCCTCGCCCTTTCTTTAATTCCTTCGTGTCTTCCATATCCAAATGGTAGTCACTTTGGGATATGTCAATTATCATTTCAATATTTCACAAACCTTAGGCCAAGCCTTGGGTTCTTAGAATATCGAAACGATGTGCACCTCGTGCTACATCGTTAATTGCAAACTTTGACTTTATCTCCTCTAGAATAGTCAATTAATTCTCCAAGAATTATAAATTGCAATTTGAATACTTCTTAAATCTAAAATTAGATTTATGACAAGTATATTAATTAAGCATTAAAGTCATCATCACATAAATCTTCCAAAGATTTTACGCTCTACTTATTTTGCTTAATTTTGGGCTTAAGGTATAATAAGTTATTTTATCAAATAAAGTAACCTATTATTTATTCCCAATTTGAAAATTAAATCATTTAAATATTCAATCCCAGATTATATTTTAAATATCCACCTTTCAATTTTATCTTGATTACAATAGTCCAACTATTTAATCAACGATTAGTGGTACTATACATATTATAATGATTATAATAGTCCAACTATATAATCAAATATAATCCAAATTAATTAACCTCAATTACATTGATTATTATAATCCAATTATAAAATCAACTGTAAACTGAAATTAATTAATTCAAATATATTGATTAATATAATCCAATTATATATAATCAAGTATAATACAGTCCAACTGTTTATTAAAACAACAATTTAAATATTAGTCTAACTAACATTTAATCTAATGACGAAATAATTTAAATGAGCGCGTATGGCGAGTAATGAACGAGTATTGCAAATTCAATTCTTACCTCCCACTATTTTTCGTCGAGCCTCTAACCCTCTGTCGAGTACTCGGGAAACCGTGTTTCCTAGTGGGCTAGGATCCCGTTAAATATCACACAATCTTGACTTTGGCCAACAAATTGTATGATAATTAACTAGGTAGATCTCTAAGATCAATTGGATCTCATCCAACTCCTAGATCCAGTAGGTGGACATCCAAGTCCCAAACATATATCTTATATATGCCTATACATCGAATGTATACCCTAACATTTTTCCTCTGAATCAACTAGGCCTTGGCTTTGGCACAACAAACCTAGTGATCCCAGTCAAGCGCGGACCCATTGACATGGAAGCTTCGTAATCAATGTCAATGGACAAGAAGTGGTCTTGACTTTGGCCAACAAACCACAACTTGGACACGACACCGATATGGAACAAAGCTTCGTGATTAAAACACATCTTCGACGGACAAGGGCTTGACTTTGGCCAACAACCCCTGCCAATCTCGGATCTTGAGTAAGAATCACTCAATGGAAGGAAAATAAACGCTTGATATTTAACGAGGGTTTTTCGCGTGCAAATTGGCTACCAATTTAATTATCTTTGTTAAGGTCTCATCATCATACACCCTTAAACATGCATTCTAAACACATAATAAAGCGCATATGAAAAATAATAATGATATGCGGATGGATATTTTACACATTGATCCTAGATCAAATCTCTCACTTTCTCTCTCCGCTAGCACAAATATTTCTTCTACCCGTTACACTACACTTCAAGAAACCTCATTTACATGGAGGGGAATTGGTGAGAAGAGAATACAAAGAAATAGGAGATAAGGCTGGACACGCAGGTCCAATTTAATAAATCAAATTTATTACAACAATTTCTAAAATCGCCCCACCCGGCTAATATCCATCCGATATACATTATTCAAACATCACAACCATGTATTCATACAAGCATGTTATCAATCAATCAATCCAATTAATTAATCTTGATAATTAGTGATCATCCAATGTTCAAACAACGATTTGATTTTGTTCGAGTCAAACTCGTTTTTGCGAATAAGTACTTAAAGTACGAATTCATGAATTAAATTAAACTACATCATTAAATTAAATTTAACATGTACTTAATACTAATTCAATATTCAATTCCAAATTAAATATTACACTTTTATTTAATAAACCTTTTACGATTTAAATTCCAAATTTAATCGTAACGCGTCTCAAAGACCGATTAACGTCCAACGTCAATTCAATTAAAGTCCAATGGGCTTTTAATTGATTTCTTAAGGCGTGGACTTTTGGTCAACTCGGGTCAAACCGATAACCAAAGTCCAATCCGGGATTTACCCCATAAGCCCATAAATCAATCTTGGCCCATTAGACCCAATTGAACTTTAAAGGTTCATTAGTTACATTTGGGCTTTATGGTTAAGGTTTTGGGCCCAATTGGATCCAATCCATTTGGCCTAAACCCAACTTGATAAAATCAAGCCCAATAGGCCCAATTACAACATTAGAAGCCCAAATCCAATTTAAGCCTAAATAATTAAATTTCATGAATCCAATTCCGCAATTTAATTACCTAAAGTGCATTACATGATTAATCAACTAAATCAACATTTCCAAAACACTAAATTAGTCCAATTAATTATACTCAATTCATTATTATATGTCCAACACACAAAATGAAAAATCAAACCCATTTACATGCTTCAAAGCTCTCGGCCAAGGAGGGATTTTGTGTCCGATTTGGTTTCAATCCAATCGAACCTACAATAGACATTAAATCACATCCTAAATGATTTCATACACATCCAATGTCACAAAATCAAAAATACCAAGACATTAGGGCAATAAGTCCATTCGGCCAAGGTGAAAATTTTGGGGTTTTTGTCCAATTCGAAATCCAATCCAATTCGATTCAAATTAACATCAACCTAATAGATTCCATCTCATCAAATGAATCAAAAATCAACAATTCCAAGAATCCAAAATACATATACATTCGGCCAACTCATGAAATTTGGGGAAAATAATTCCAAATCACTTTTCAACAAATTGGTCCAACCAAAATGAAATTAAACATGTTATAAGCATACTTAAACAATCAATTTGTTAAAATCATGCTTAAATCAAAAAGCCCCAAATTTTGCTCAAGAACCCTAATTCGTTTTTATGCAACCAATAGCTCAAGATACCATTGTTGAGTTTCAATCAAGTCCCAAGATCATAAATCATGCATAAAAACGAGTGAATACACATCAAAGGAGGTGCGGAATAAACTCACATTGAACGGTTTTGTTGCGAAGAAGAACAAGATGCGTTTTCTGCCTCTCTCCATGCTCGGCAGTGGCTTCTTCAAGCAGTGGGCTGCTCGGTTTTGGCCTCCAAAGTCCCTCCAAGAATCGGCCATGTGAGACTCCATTGAAGCTCCAAGCTTCAAGCTTTTCCATGCTCATAAATTCGTTTCCCTATCACCTTAGGATAACTCTATGTGTGTGCTAGCACTTGGTTTTGAAACAAAATCAATTCTTGCTTCTCATTACTTCTCGGCAGAACCAGAAAAACGAGAGAGAAGAAGATGAAAAACGCTCCAAGCCGAGAGAGAAAGGAGGGAAAAGAAGAAGACCGTGTCTTGCATGTAAGAGAGAGAAGATAAAGCTTTAATATATATATATGTTTATTATATTTACCAAGTAAATTAAATAAAACATATATATTACTTTAATTCAAAAGTCAAAAAGTAAAAAGCAAATGTTGCTTTTTCAACTTCTACATCAATCACTCAAATCAAGTGACAACATGTCATATCACTCAAAGTGACATTTGATTTGACGCTTGATGTGACTAGCGATTTGACGCACGATTTGACTTGCGTGCCGCACTCGAATTCGAAATGCGAATGCGCTCGTAAATAATCCCGGGCTCGGGTTCGCTAATTCCAAATTAACGAATTTTCCGTCGCGTCGTAATTAAATGATTACGCCTAGCGAAATCACTCAAATCACGTCGCTAACGAATTAATTCTAAATTAATTCGTTCGCCCGAATTAAAATCTAATTTTAATTCTGCATCGAAATCCAATTTCTAATAATATATCAAATATATTATTTTATCGATTAATTCCAAATTAATCGTTCTCTCTTTAATTAATATTTTATCCCAGATAAAATATCTCCGTGATTAATCCCAGATTAATTTTTTCTCTCTCCTAATTAATCCCAGATTATTAAAGTGCGAGTCATACGTCATCGGTGAATCTTCAGGAAGCGACCCATGAGATCTCCGGATATGTTGGCAGTAAATACGGTCGTCGGACTATCCGAACACGTAAGTACCTCGTACTACGTTTATACCGATTTACAAGACAAGGTTGGCTTCTAGCAAAGCGCCATGCCTACCCAATTCTCCAGAAATATTCTTACAGGAATATATAGATCTGTATCAAGCGTAGTATACCGTAGTATTGTGTATATCGGCCCAGTATCGGATAATCACGTGTTAGGGCTGGGGCTGGATAAGTGTCTGCCTCGTCCGAAGCACATGTCGGATGTCTGGTAACTAATCTCTATAATCAGATATTCATGACCTGGTCATAATATCATGATTGGATGCGCATCACTCAAGAGCACTAGTACCGTATCATGCGTGACATCATCTCCACTATAACTGAAGTGATACTTCCGTCTTGACATCACACCCAATACACTACGACTCTCTGATAAACCCAGAAGTGGTGTACGTAGAACCGGTTAAAGCCCTGTACCACCAAGACAAAAGTCTACCGATTATCGTAAGTATTAGCGGTGCAAGTCTCAGGTTAAGACCAAATACACCTACCCTGATGTCGGACTCCCATAGACACATAGTCATAATACCAATGGGATTCTGAGGGGTCTATCCAGAGCGAAGCTGTTTCCCGTACCATCGGTGAAACACAACCTCCTATTGCAATTGCATAAGTATCCAATACTTAAATATATGAGAACTATGCCGTCGTGCCCTCACAACGCGCACAAGTGCAATACTAGCCTATTCCGCATTATCGATGTCCTGTCTCGATAATACTCCGGCTAGGGATATTTAATGATTAATCCTTCGTGGACTGATACTGTCTCATATCATCTCAATCCAGGGAAATAATCATATGGACCTCTCTTCATTTATACATCTATGGTGATTTAATCACAAATGATGAGAGAGTGCAATTTCCTTGTCACATAGTTAATTTGTACAACAACACCGTGATCTGTACAAATAGTGACGCTATGGGTCATATTATCCAACACCTTAAGTAAAATACTCATCCACTTTCTCGCAAGAAGAAGAGGTGGATTCCATATCTATGTAAAACGTCCCCAGCCACACGCAAAACTATGTCCCCAAAGTACGTAGCTATTGGTCGAAATTCTTCACAACCTCACCTTTGTAAATCAATGGACATAGTCTGCCATGCAGGAGTTCATAGTGCACTCAGGATTCAGATCAACCAATAAATTATCATCTATTAGACTAATATGAATTTCTTTGTTTAATGGATATTAAAAGAAATTCATTTCTATCTTGGTCCAGTTATATATGATCGCATCATATAAGGTGACTTCATTCCCATATCACCACATGAGCAAGCCCGGATCAAAGTCGTTATACAATATGAAATAGACTGTAGCTGTAGATAAATTACAAACAAAGTGCCCGTCTTCGTTTGTTCTCTATGGACTATTTACGATTACTAATTTCAAACTTAAATCCTCTTGTGTATAATGCTTATACACTAAGTTTGAAAGTACATTTAGTATCCAAGGGTATGCATGATAATTTATAATATGTAAAATTTAAAATCAATATTTTTATAAATGAATAACTGCATCGTTTATTACTTCAAATAAAATCTCGTTTACATATAACCTTATGCTCCAGGGCATATATCCTAACAACTATGATCATGGAGATTCTTCCGAAGAGTTTCTTACAGTTTAAGAGTAACTATATTACGAACAAGTTGACTTTCACTCATACTCAGCTGCTTAATGAGCTCACCCATTACGAGTCCATGTTGATAGATCCACGTAAGCCCAAATATGTCAATAAGAGGAACAAAAACACTAGGAAGTCTAAGGAAAAACCCATGAGGAATAAAAGAAGCTCCAAGGATGCCAAGCCCAAGGGAAAGTATTTCCATTGCAATAAAGATGGACATTGGAAAAGGATATGTCCTAAATACCTTGTTGAGCTCAAAGAGAAGAAGGCCTCAAGTAAATGTGATTTACTTTTTATAGTCTTTATTAGTGGATGATGATAAATCTACATGGATTTTTGATTCTTGAGCCACTAATAATATTTATTCTTCTTTGTAGCTACTTGACTCATGGAGGGACCTTGCGGAAGTTGACTATACCATGAGAGTCGGGACAGAGAATATCATTTCAGTAAGAGCAGTATGAGTTTTCAATTTAAAATTTTCAAATATTTATTATTTAATTTTGAACAATGTGTTATTTATTCCTGGGTTGAGTAAGAATTTGATTTTTGTTTAAAAACTTTGGGATGATGGTTTTTCTATTTCATTTAATAATAATTTAGTTATTATTTCTAGAAATGGATTAACTATATGCACATGAAAATTCTTTTTCAAGAAAAGTGGTAAAACGAGCAACAAATACACTTCATTGCTTAGAATCATAGAATTGATATCTCAAATAATTTTCAGGATATCCAATGACCATATATTTATACCCCATAGGTGCTAGTTTATCCCGCTGCGCAACTCTAACATATGCAGGACCACCACAAATCATTAAATATCTAAGACTTGGATTTCTATCGTACCATAACTGATATGAGGTCGTGCATTCAATGGAACTCTGTTAAGTATGTGGGCAGTAGTAAGTAAAACTTAACCCCAAAGGTAATATGAAAGATCTGTATAGCTCATCATAAATCGTACCATATCCAATAAAGTACGATTTCTCTTCTTAGATACACCATTATGTCGAGGAGTTCGTGGTGGGGTATATTGGGCGAGAACCCCATTCTCCCTTAAATAACTTCTGAATTCACCACCCATGAATTCACTATCTCAAACTAATTGAAGGCACTCCGGTTTTTTTTCTACCTCGTTTCGAAATATTTTTAATTTTTTAAATATTTCCGATTTACGTCTCATCAAATAGACATATTCATATCTTGACTTATCATTCGTGTGTTGGAGCGGATGTGGAACCCATAGGGTCGGATCGGTGCTCCACACAGCGGTAGTGGGTCTAACCTATAGATATCTAGTATGGGTGTATTTTAAAATATTTTATGTAAAACTACATTCTGTTTCAAGTCTGTAGGACAAAACGGGGACCAAAACGAAGTTCGAAAACTCCGGAACGGAGAAAATAAAGTTTCAATATTCTTTAGCTCTGCTCATTGCCACGCGGAAGCTTGGGTGTCGTGACGCTCCAAAGTACGAGAGCAACTACGAGAGCTGAACATCTTGGCATCGTGACACTAAAGGTGAGCGTCGCAACACGCCTATATCTGATGCTCAGTGTCACGCTGCAGACAGGGTAGAGTCGTGACGCTGCCTTAGGCAGTGAGTAATTTCTACTCAAACCAATGCTAAACACTTCCAATTTTCTCATAATACTTCAAACACACCTAAATCTAATTTTAGCATCATAACCATCATCAACACATGTTATACAACTAACATACATGAATTCTAAAAAATATATATGTATTTGTTTGAATTAAAACACAAACCAATTTAGAATCCCTCTATGAAATGTCTCATGAACAATTCTAGGTCACCCAAATGTGGTTATGTGATTCTAGAATGGTATCCATAGCTCTAAGTTTTAATCTAGAGTTCCAAACTGTTATTAATTGTTCCATGTCTAACATGAACATCTTTGACTCAATTACAAGCATCTTGTGTTTATACTTCCAAAGTATCCCAACACTATTCATTAGCCTTATTTCAACTTTAAGCTATGTAATCATGCATCCAATACATAATTCATCACTATATGTCTCACTAATGAAAACTCATTAATGAAGAACATAGCTTATGAGAAGATCAAACATTATTTAGTAATCTTGATACAAAGATCCAATCTCTTTTTCCTTGTTGAAATTATTGGAGAACTTCCAATGTTTAGGAAACTTCACTCCAAGATCTAATCTCTATTCTTTAGTCTAAGGTGCTATTCTCTTCGAAAGATGTATGCCATATCGGAAAGATACATTTACTACGTTGCAGTTGGTAAAACCATAACTTTCTAATATTTTATCTTTGTATGTGGATCGCGACAACCCTATAAGCTTCCTAACTCTATCCATGTAGAGTCTTATACCTAGTATATAGGAAGCTTCACCCATGTATTTTATGGAGCATTTCTTGCAAAGGTAGGCTTTCACACTTTGCAACAATTCTATATCATTTCCAATGATAAGAATGTCATATATATATACAAAATAAGGAAAACTATCATGCTCACACTCATTTTCTTATAAACACATGGTTCTTTATCGTTCTTGATGAATCTAGATAATCTAATTATCTCATCAAAATGATGATTCCAGTTTCGGGATGCCTTTTTAAGTCCATAAATAGACTTCTGGAGCTTACAAACCTAGTTTGAAGTCTCATGAGATACGAAACCCTCTGGTTGTTCATATAGATATCCTTATAGAGGAATCTATTTAGGAAATCGATTTTCACATCCATCAACCATATCTCACAGTTATGATATACAACAAAGGCTGAGAACCCTATTGTGCATCATGTGTTATTTTTTATTGTTAGTGATAATGCACTTATGGACACCGTACCCCTTCCAGAGAAGATATTTATTGGTGTTGGTGAAGGAAATCCAGAGACTTGGATTGTTGATCCTGAACAATGGGATCGTTTTAGGATTTTGAAAAAGTTGAAGTTTAGGTTAAGTGGTGCTATTGACAATGAACAAGTTAGACATAGGTTTGAAATAATTGATCATTTTGTACCAGTTAGTGTGTGGACCGATTACAAAGATACGTTGTTTGGGAATGTTGGTAGTATTCAAAAGGGTGCCATATATTTAATTACAGCCACTGTTAGTGGTAAAACGTGTAAATATAATTTGAGAAGTCAGATGTACTTTAAAACAGTGTAATGAAAATATTATTTATTATATTGTGGGACAGTTTAGCAGTGTTCATATCTTTCACATCCTACCATGGAATGATATTTTTATTTATTGTTTAGCTTAATGGACGTAGACGATATAAAAACTGGTGTTGTTGAGGGGGTTTACTCGAGTGATTACAGTTCTATAGAACTTGCATTACCTAATTTATTTGCGGAACTGAAATTGAGATATGGTAACAAGATTATTAAAATTGATAAGATTATGATAAAGTATTCACCGTTGTGCACTCCTAATGCCTGTGGGATGGTGAGGGTAAATATTTACGATCGCCGTTTCGATGGGAATGATTCCCTGCAAGCGTATTTCATTTTCCCAGTTGACTGTAAGTGTGAGTTGATTTATTACGGTAATGAGTATTGTTTTGTTAATGATAACACGCTCATTGGGTTGTGAAGTATCGTTTGGAGGATTTGAACATAAAACGACGGGTGACTTATTGTAAAATGAAAGGATATTTAAAGTATTCAACTAGTGAAATGCCTGAAGATAGTGCCATGAGACCCCATGTAATACAAGTCTTATCTAAGAAATACACGACTGAGAACGACGATGTATGACATTGTGCTCCTAGTAAAATTGTTCCTATAATCACGAGATCTTTATCATTGGTGAATCCTGAACGTCGAATGGATACATTATTAGGTGGATTTGGAGAAAGCACTTCAGTTATAGAAGAACGAAGAGGTCGTTTGAGTGTATCTGATCATGAATTGTGCAAGTCACGAGGTGAAATTGATCCGGGGCCATCTATGTCAGAGGTTGGTGTTAGAAGAGATGAAGTTGAAATGAGAGGGTCTGTTGTACTAAAGCCACATGAATTGTCAGATGTGTTAAGAAATGTGATAATGATCAATTGTTGTCTAAATTGTTCATTGTCAATAGCACCACTTAACCTAAACTTCAACTTTTTCAAAATCCTAAAACGATCCCATTGTTCAGGATCAACAATCCAAGTCTATGGATTTCCTTCACCAACACCAATAAATATCTTCTCTGGAAGGGGTAGGGTGTCCATAGGTGCATTATCACTAACAATAAAAAATAACACATGATGCATAATAGGGTCCTCTTTAGCATCAGATCCTAACTGAACATTACCAATTAACCTGATACCTTTAACAACAATCTTATCTGACTGACGATCGCACTTTTTATTACCCAATTCAATACCATTTATTAACCTAGACACATCACTATTAGTAAACATAACATCTCTCAATTGTTTGTCATATAACTGTAATTTTCGCGGCCCACCTCTATTCCTTTTAATATATCGAGGAATATTCTGAACATATCGTCTATGTCCATAAGTGAAACGTGCAGGACGATATGACCCACGAATTCTATATGTTCGTTTATAACCACTAGATCCCTGAGGTGTCTTTCTATGATACGCTACAGGGGTTCGATACTGGCTACTTCCAGCGCCTACCATCCTTGATAAATTCTTCAACTAATTTAACTCATACTGATCTAAATTATTTCTTATATCTACTAACATTTCTGCTCAATCTTCTTAATTGCCTTATCAAATTCTCTTCCTTCTCGAACTCTAGAACAAACCTCTCCGATACTAAATGACGCATACGCTCTCACTCTCTGATTTGCAACGTCAAAAACCGATCTACACATATTTGAATTAAATGCCCGTAAGTCTCGGGATATTCTTCTAAGCATTATACCATTGTATGCCAAACATATCAAAAGATATGATAGATAAAAAAAAGACAAAAGATAAAGATACCGTTTATTACTTTCGTCTGTGTTATCCAGAAATTCAAAAAATATATCGATATGACAACCCTAAATCCCATCCCATTAGTCACTTTATATAGGAAAATAATTACTTGCTCAACAAGGAGTGCAGACAGACTAGCCTAGGGAATATTTCACTTTATTGAAACATTCAAAAATAATTTTCCCACCAAAAAGTAACACCACTACACCGCGCCACGTGTCCACTAATAATGCGTATTAGAAAGGACTAAAATACCCTCGCCAAAAGGCTCCCTCACTTTGTTTGGCCGCGGGGTAAAAAAGTAATATTATAGCTTTTTTTGCCATTATTTAAGAAAAATCATTTCCTCACATTTCCTCACTCGAAATACGCTATTTCCTCACCTTTCCTCACTCAACAGTAATCCATTTTAGCCTAAAATTTGCCTTGTCCTCAATTCCTCAAAAAAAGTCTATCAGTAGTATTAAAATACTACAGTTGAGGAAACCTAAAAAATTACTGTTAAGATGACTAGACAACCACAACGATTTCGCCTACAAGGTAAATCGATCATCCTCACATATCCACAATGCTCTCTCTACATCCCCTTCGTTCTTAACTATATGTGGAAATTATTACATAAATTTTCACCCTCATACATTCGCGAAGCGCAAGAACATCATCAGGATGGATAACCTCACCTCCATGTCCTACTGCAAACCCAAAAAGGTTTCGACATTAGAAGTCCTGCATATTACGATATCAAAGACCCCAATGACGACACTAGAAATGATCTTACATGCGGGGAGTATCACCCAAATATACAGATCCCAAGATCCGATGCTGCTGTCCATGATTACATTGCCAAAGAATGAGTGTACGAAGAGAAAAGAACCCTAAAGTCTAACAGGAAATCACCTACCAAGAAACGCAATATGATCTGGGCAAAAATACTACATGAATCCACATCCAAAATCCTAAAAAGATCCCATTATGATCCGGGCAAAAGAATCATAATGGATTTTTGCATGGCTACTGATGAAAAATTTCCCTCATAGTCAATCCTAGGACATTGAGTGTACCTTTAGCTACCAGTCGGGCCTTGAAGGTTTCCACCTTTCCATCAGGCCCTCGCTTCCTTTTATAAATCCATTTACAACCAATAGGTTTAACTCCTTTAGTAAATTCAACTAAGTCTCAGACTTGTTTGTCATGCATAGAATCTATTTCAGATTTCATGGCTTCCTTCCATTTCCCGAATGGATATCCAATATCACCTGTTTATACGTAGTCGTATCTGTTTCCTCCAAGAGGAGAACATCAAAGATCACATTAGATGTTAAAAAAAATCTCTTAGGAGGCCTTGATATTCTATTCGACTTACATGTGTTGTAGATCTTCACCTAGTTGGATCTCATATTCCATCTTAGGTTCATTTCTGTTGGGATCAAACTCATCAAGTTCAATCTTTCTACAATTCTCACTTTCTCTCAGAAATTCATTTTCAGGAAAAGTGGCAAAGTGAACAACAAATACATTTCTTTGCTCATAATCGTAGAATTAATATCCCAAAGTATTTTCAGGATATCCAATGAACCTATATTTATACCCCATTGGTGCTAGTTTATCCCGCTGCGCAACTCTAACGTATGTAGGATAACCCCAAATCTCTAAGACTTGGATTTCTCCCTAACTATATCTAATATGAGGTTGTAGAAACAACTTTCGAGGGAATTCTATTAAGTATGTGGGCAGCAGTTAAGTAAAGCATAACTCTAAAGGTAATATGAAAGATCTGTATAGCTTACATAGAGCTCACCATATCTAATAAAGTACGATTTATACACTCAAACACATTGAGGAGTTCCTGGTGGGCTATATCGGGCAAGAATTCAATTCTCCTTTAAATAACTTCTGAATTCATTGCTCATAAATTCTCAACATTGATCTAATCAAAGACACTTAATGAATTTATTGATTTGTTTTACTACTTTGTTTCATAATATTTTGAACTTGTCAAATGTTTCTAATTTATAGACATATTCATATATTGACTTATCATCCGTGAAAGTCACGAAGTATTTATAAACATTATGAGCGGCATGATTTAATGGACCACATACATCATTGTGTATTAGCTCTAATAAATTTTCAGCACAGTGTCCAACACCAAGAAATGAGGCCTTTGTCATTTTCCCTAGGAATTATTACTCACAAATCGGATAAGGATCTAAGGTAAGATCTTCAATCAAACCATCCTTAACTAATTTTCATAGTTGTCTAACACCTATATGGCCTAATCTCATGTGCCATAATTCAATATTATTTAATTCAGATCTTTAACTTGTAATTTTCTCTACATTAAATGCATCTTTATATGTTTCCAAAACATAATGACCGTGAGATAAATAACATTGTCTTTATCATATAAACATAAAGCACCATATTTAATGTTTATTTTATATCTTTTTTTATCTAATATCGGTAAAGATATTATCTATCTGATAAGAGAGGGCATATAATAACAGTCATGTAAATCTAATTTACATTTATTAGGGAGATCTAGAATAACTGTTCCTGTGGCTTTGACAACCAATGTCTCGCTATTGCCAACTCTAAGTTGGATCTCTCATATGTTTAGCATTCTTTTAACTCTTATGGAGTTGCAAATATGAGTAGAACTACCAGAGTCTAACAACCAACCACTATTTGCATCTAAGGCTAATGAGATGTCAATATTAGGAAAAATACAAAGCGTACTTGAGGTTCATATTTTTCCTTTCATCTCTGGACAATCTTTCTTCCAATGTCCAGACTTCTTGCAGTGTAGACATGTACACGAGCTACAAGTGGTATTGTAGTTAGTTTTTTTTGAATCTTTCTTCTAATATTCCATTGTAATCTTCTTAGACTTCCTAGAAATATTTGAAGAGCTTGTTCCACCTTGGAGGTACAAAGTGGGATGCATTTTCTTCAAATCATGTTCCACCGAGCGTAACATATTGTGAAGCCCTTCATATGTGGCTCAATGTCGGACCACCCGTTGTCCAGTATTACTAAATGACTGTTCTAAGGTCGATGTCATTCTTAGCATATTTATACATGAATCTAATATGCATAATGACAGTACCATTAATAAGGTTTGAAATGAAAATGTAGTTATTTTATTAATATAAAATAAAATGTATAATACATTATTTAGATTGGCGCTCCAAGCACCAACTCCAACAAACTCCCATTTTCTTAGTCCTTTCATGTGACCACTTCAATCATATGTCCAAACAAGTTTCCGGACGTAACCCCAAATACACACTTCTTGGTGTTGAGCCTGAGATTGTACCTATCCATTATTTGATGGAATTTCTCTAGTGCAGTAAATTGCCATTATCGAGTTTATGACTTGACTATCATGTCATCCACATACACTTCGACCTCCTTATGTATCAAGTCATGAAATAGGGTAATGGCCATCCTTGATACGTAGCCCTTTATTCTTCTGTCAAATGAGTATTACTTTGTAGCAATAGATTCCTCATTTTGTGATAAAATTACTTTATACTTAATCTTCTTTTGCCATGACTTTCTGGTTCTGCCCCAAAATTCCATCTGCAAATGAATACATGGCTAACAAGCTGCGCTATCCATTAGAACGTCTATGTGTGGTATAGGGAAGTCGTCATTCGAGAAGGCTTTGTTGAGGTCTCTATAGTCTAAACATATCCTAACCATTCATTCATTCATTGGAATTGGTACAATGTTGGCCAACCATTCTGTGTACTTTACTACTTCCAAAAAGCTTACCTCTACCTGATTCTTCACATTTTCCCAAATCTTCTCAGCCCATTCTAGCCTCATTCTTTGAAGATTTGATTTTTCTTTATAGGCCTCATGTTCGGGTACGTCGGTATCACGTGTTGTGCTATGCTTCTGTCCACCCCTGGCATGTCTTCATAGGTCCAGTTAAATACATTTGCATATTTTTCTAATAAGTTCTGAAATTCTTTTTCTCTCTTAATGAGTAACCTCACTCGCAATTAGTATATTTTTTGGATTCTCACATGTACCAAAGTTAAGGGCTTCCATTTTTGTTGAATTAATATCAAATATGTATATGCCATGCATGTTATGATATATGCCAAAAGAAGAAAAATCAAACAAGTAAGCAAAATCATTCTCTTATTCATTTCTAATACAAGATTACAATTACAAAGTTTGGGTACATAAATGTCTTTATAGTCTTCCTTCTCTTTGACCGCAGCAGAGTCTTCTAGCATTAAGTCTTACAGCTAGAACATCACTTCTTCCATTGGGCTTCTAGTTTGTTCTTCGGTTCCAACCCCTTGCTCTTCTCTTCATTCTCTCATTTACAGTGATGCCCTTGACTTCACACGGTTCTTGAGCCCTTTGATATCTTACCTTCACGAAATAGTCCTCCAATCTATTTCCTTTCTTTTTCAACTATTCCCTTTCTTCGTCTGAGCAGTATCCCAACCCTTTCCTAGTTGTTTGTCATTTGAAATCAAGCAATATTTTTATGTCTTAACTCTGCACCTCCAATCCAGTGTCGGGTTTGTAGTTCATCCTCTCCATAATTCCAACCACCTTAGGGTATACCCATTCTTCAAAACCTATTGCCACTTAGAACTTTGTTAATGGTTGTACGTCTAAAGTGACTATAGCGTTGCCTGCCTCAGCCCAATGGTGATGACTCTCCCATCATGTGAGAACTTGATCATTTAATGTAGTGTTGATGGCACTCCTATAAGTTTGTAGAACCAGGACCTTCCTAAGAGTAAAACGACGGTAGTTGAGATATTTATCACTATGAACTCAACTTCATCTTCTAGAGGACCTACCTTGACTGTGTTCCTGAAAGTTCCATCTATTCCCGATTTACTATCATCATAGGCCTTTATTATCATATCAAAAGGGGTAAGCTCTTCCACTCGGATGCCTAGTCTGAGTAAAATCCTTAATGGGCACACATTAATAGAGGATCCATCATCCACCATTATACACGAGGTCTTTTTATCCTTAACTTCTGCTTTGATGAGTATCGAGCGATTGTGGTTACTTCCTTCCATTGGGGATTCATCTTCAGATAATACGATTACTTGTTTCTTTTCTTTATCGATAGATCGGATAACTGCCTTTGGGTCTACGTCTGTGGGTATCATTATTTTTCCCAAGTCCTCAACCATGGCCCTCATGTGTCTGTAAAAGGAACATAATAAGTTCCATATATGAATCTAGGCTTGAGTCTTCTTCAACTGTTGGAGTATCGCATCTAGTCATTCCTTTAAATTCTACCTCGTCACTACTGGAAAACTTCTCCCAAAACTCATTACATTCTTCCGCTTCACTGTCGCTATTGTCCCATACTCCCATAACACGGGTCTGTTGGTGGAAGGTTTGTAAAACATATTCTTTGGGTATGCCAGAGTTTATCATGTATTTCTGTGGTGTTGGGACGACATTATGGTTAGGTAGTGAGTTTTTGTTGGTGTTGGGTTGGTGCTTTTCGCGGTAGGGTATTTTGTGGTTATCGATGAGGTATTTGATCTCGTGTTTGAGGTGGTTGTAATCGTTAGTGTTGGTTTCTATTAAGGTCCCAAGATCATAAACAAGCATGAAATATGTGCGAATACAAATCAACGAAGTTTCAGAATACTCACATCGATCGGTTGAGCGACGCGGCAATGAACAAAACTTGAATTTCTACTCATGGGACTGCTCGGTAGTGAGCTGTGACAGTTCACTGGTTTGGCGTCAATGGTAGTCCTTCGTCAAGCTCCAAGCTTCGTCGAATGGTTCCCGGCTCATGGGTGGACTTCCCTATCACCTTCACATGTCTCTCGGAGTGCTAGCTCTTGTGATTTTTGCCACAAAAATCACACACTCAATCTTCCCATCTCAGGGTTTTTTGGACAAAAACCAGTAAGCATTTTAGCCCCTTGGGCGTTTGTAGAAGAAGAGAATGGAGAGAGAGAAGAGTTGAGAGAAAGAGAGATTTGTCTTGAGTTTGATTCCAAATTTGTGTATCTTATACACACATTTGAATTTCAAATGCATTTGGAATGAATTTGGCCTTTCAAAAGTCAAACAATTAAAGGCTCCAACCACTTCCCTCACTCAATCACATCAATCACAAGTTTTCAAGTCACATCACTCAAAGTGACAAGTGATTTGACGCTTGATGCGACTAATGATTTGACGCTTGATTTGACTTTCGTGCCGCACTCGAATTCGAAATACGAATGCGCTCACAAATAATCTCGGGCTCGGTTCGCTAATTCCAAATTAACGAATTTTCTGTTGCGTCGTAATTAAATGATTACGCCTAGGGAAATCACTATTCACGTCGCTAACGAATTAATTCTAAATTAATTCGTTCGCCCGAATTAAAATCTAATTTTAATTCCGCGTCAAAATCTAATTTCGTTTAATATATCAATATATTAATTAATCGATTAATTCCAAATTAATCATTATCTCTCTTTTAATGATATTTTTTTCCCAGATAAAATATCTCTGCAATTAATCCCAGATTAACTTTCTCTCTCTTCTAATTAATCCCAAATTAATTTAGAGTGCGAGTCATACGTCATCGGTGAATCTTTGGGAAGCGACCCATGAGATCCCCGTATATGTTGGCAGTAAATTCGGTAGTCGGACTATCCGAACATGTAAGTACCTCGTACTACGTTTATACCGATTTACAAGACAAGGTTGGCCTCTAGCAAAGCGCCATGCCTACCTAATTCTCCGGAAATATCCTTACATGAATAAAGGATCTATATCAGGCGTAGTATACGTAGTATTGCGTATTTCTGTCCAGTATCGGATGATCACGTGCTAGGCCTGGGGCTGGAATTGTGTCTGCCTTATACGAAGCACATGTCGGATGTCTGGTAACTAGTCTCTATAATCGGATAACTATAACTAGTCATATTATCCTGATGACTGCAGTACTTAAGAGTACTAGTACCGTATCCTACGTGACCATCATCTCCATATAACTGGAGTGACACTTCCATCTTGACATCACACCCAACACACTACGATTCTCAATATACCCAGCATTGGCGTACACAGAAACTGTTAAAGCCCTGGACGACCGCAACCAAAGTATATTGATTGTCGCAAGTATTAGCGGTGCAAGTCTCAGGTTAAGACCAAATACACCTACCCTGATTTCGGACTTCCATAGACACATAGTCATACTACCAATGGAATTTTGAGGGGGTCTATCCAGAGCGAAGCTGTTTCCCATACCATCGGTAAAACACAACCTCCTATTACACTTGCATGAGTATCTTATACCCAAATATATGAGAACTATGATGTTGTGCCCTCACAATGCGCACAAGTGCAATACTAGTCTTTTACGTATTTATCGATGTCCAATCTCGATAATACTCTGACTAGGGATATTTAATGATTTATCCTTCGTGGACTGATACTGTCTCATATCATTCTCAATCCAGGAACAAATCATAGGGACCTCATATCATTTATATATCTAGGTGATCTAATCACAAATGATAAGAGTGCAATCTCCTTTGTCACATAGTTAATCTGTACAACAACACCATGATCTGTACAAATAGTGATGCTATGCGTCATAATTGTCCAACAATCTCCACTTGGCCTATAGCCAGTCACTCGAGTCTCTTACACCCGAACTATGTACGGTTGGCTCAAACTGATGAGAAAAGGCTTTCGTCAGTGGATTTGTATGATTATCATCTGATGCGATTTATTCGATCATCACATCGCCACGATGTATGATCCGAACGAATCAGATGAATATTGAAGTATGTATATGGATCGTTGATAAGACCATTAATTCTTTAGCCTGTGCTGACGCCTAGCTAAGCTGCTAACAGAACTATATCTAATCTAATTAGATTTGTTATCGACCCAAATGGCTTCTATTGCCGCCTCAGCTGCAGCAATAACCCCATTTGTTGTTTATTCGGTAACAGTATCTTGCTTGGAAGATTTCCAGCTCAGTGTTCCGTTATTCAAACTGTATAGTACCATTTGCAACTTATAGTCATTTTATCGGTTAGGAAACTTGCTACAGTGATCCCAGTCACTTCAAGTTCTCCATCTCTATAGTATAAGACAACATGCTTAGATCTCTAAGATACTAAGTATGTTCTTAACTTCAATCCAGTGACTATCACTCGGATTGGCCTGTTTGTGAATCCATATGCTCAAAGCGTATGAGACACCAGGTCGCGTACATTTTTCAATGTATGAGTTCTCATAGAATTTTATCGAAAGCCAAACTTTCGCCGATAGTTATTTTATGGGAATATCATTTCCAAGAAATGGCGTATTATCATTATTTATTGGACAACAACTGTCAGAGCGCTCCCACTAACCTCCTTATATACACAAGAATCATTTTTGTTTTGAATTAAATCATACTCCATTATGATTACATCAAAACGATAATTCCAAGAACCTATGCCTGCTTCAATCCAAGCATGGATCAAATAACCTGCAAACCTTGTTTGCTAGTTTTGGTACGACAAAACCGTCAGGATGTTGTAAACATCCTCCGAAAAGGTTTCATTTTCAGGAAAGCGATTTTCCCGTTAAGCTGACATATTTCATAAATGAAACATGCATCTTTAGCAAGCATTATCCAAATGGATTAACCGTGGCAACAGGTAAAAGGTTAAATCATAATCAACACAATATTGATAACGATACATTTCCGCTACAAGCCTAGCTTAGTACGTTGGTATGTTGCCATCCATGTATGTCTTCCTTGAAGACTTATAAGTACCAATAGGCAGAATGCCTTGCGGTACATCAACTAGTATCCAAACTTGTTGATTTACATGGAATCCATTTCGGACTCATGACACTTTGTCATAATAGGGAGTCGATACCTTGTATCACTTCCTCATACGTAGTCAGTTGGTATACCTCAATAAGATAGACATCTTTATGAGGTGAGATCAGAAACACATACCCCAGGTTGTTTTCTGACTCTCTCCGACTACGCGGTTCTTGTGTATACGAAGATTAATGGTAATAGTTTCATCCTTGATGGACTATTTGTGTTCCATTAGGATTCGGTGCCTTGAACAGTATTACTCCGATTTTCATCGAGTTTTACTATCCTCCCACTTACCACTGCATATCGATATTCCTTTTAGGAAAACCGCATGGTGAGCAACAATCTAATTGTTCTCTTGTGAGTTGTATAAGTACTATACTTTGGTATCCCTAGGATAACCCACAATTGACACTTATCCAATTTGGGTTCTAGTTTGGTATCATCCAAACACATGCCTAGCATACCCAAATTATCAGGAATGAGAAGCCCGGTGTGGGACACAGAAACTGGGCGACGCATGCGGTTCTAGGCTCGCGGCCTAGTTGGGAGTACGGAGTAGCCCGCAGGGGACTAAACAGGAGAATAATGGAGTCGCCACCCGGTGTGAACTGGGAAAATGAGATTTAAGGCCGCACTCACCCCTCGCAAGGGAAGACCTCAAACCGTTGGGTTCGGAATGGTCCCTTACTTATGCCACTTGTAATAAAATGATTTGTGCAATAATCTAACCAAGCCTGAGCAACATATTTCCAAGGATGATTTACCCCTAAGTTCGCATGCATACATCAGTAAGTTCATCTAAATTTACATGTAACACATATTCGAATTTGCATACAGCCTGTTTGCATGTAATCTATGTCTAAATTTGCATACATAAATAGAAATTAACATACGGCAAGCATACAAGTTAATAAACACATTGTACTCATACATATGGGGAATACAGATGAACGACACATACACAATCTTGCATAATACAGAGAAGCAATCAGGTTCATCATACGAAAGGATAGATACTAGGGACAATTATGCACGAAATCTGATGAAAATGACTCAGTTCAGTGGGTACGCGTTTGTGTAGCGTTCGTAAACGCGTTCGTAAACGCATTCGAACGGTAAACAGAAGGTTCATGTTCTATAGCGTTCGAGAACGCGTTCGAACGGAACCAGACCTGATGCATGATGAAACTAAGAAAATGCGTACGTTTTCGCGTAGCGTTCGAGAACGCGTTCGAACGGTAAACAGAAGGTTCGCGTTCGTATAGCGTTCGAGAACGCGTTCGAACGGAACCAGACCTGATGCATGATGAAATTAAGAAAATGTGTGCGCGTTCGCGTAGCGTTCGAGAATGCGTTCGAACGGTAAACAGAGGGTTCGCGTTCATGTGGCGTTCGAGAACGCGTTCGAACGGAACCAGAACTGATGCATGCAACACATTCATAGACAAACAAATCCACAATGTAGGACCTCACGTATCCGATTGAACTCATCTTGCATCCAATCGAATATACACTATCTAGCGTGGCAAAGCATCGTGGTAAAGGATTTTAACCTCTCAAAATAGAGGACCTTTAATCGCACTTACTAAGCCCATGCGCAAACAACACAATACATATATAAAGAATTAAAGACAACGATATCGGACTTCGTATACCCGATTTAACACATCTTACATTCAATCAAATATACGTCATCCGGCGCGGCGAAGCATCGTGGTAAAGGATTTTAACCTCTCAAAATAGAGGACCTTTAATCGCACTTACTAAGCCCATGCGCTTTATCACCAATTACATAAACAACCGACGTACATAAAGCAAAAGACACGATGTAAGAGGTGCGGCAAAGTGTTGGCGTAAAGGTAGCCTTTTGGCATTTTCTTCCTTCAAATGGAAAACCTTTAGACCGACATACTAAGCCCATGCGCATCACATCATCAATACAAACAAATCATCATACGAAAATTAAATGGCGAGATGAAAAATGCAGATAATAAACAAACAAGATAAAACAAAGCGAAACATATGCCGTTTGCTCGAGTGGTACGTGGAGTTGTATCCCGAGTACAGATCATACTACCGTCCATTCGGAATCAGCTATGAAATTTATGTCCGGGTTTCCATCCTATATACCACAAGAGGCGACACATTTTCATTCATTCAAAGGCCACAACACATATTAAAAAAACGACTCTCATGCGACAGTGATGAATAAAACAATTAAAAAAGGATAGATGAAAATAATAGGAAAACTACCATCAGGTCTAACCTTTTATGTCGACTCTCGGAAGTACGGTGCACGGTAGTCAAAAAAGAGGGGAAATGCTCCGCAACTCCTCCAGTTCACAGGTTCACGCCTTTCCTCGCTATTCCACTGCTCAATCTATTGTTTTGACTCCGATGCACTGCTGTTTTGCTACTGTATTTCTGCTGTATTTTGGTCACTATTTTCTGGTGTTTCTAACGGCTTTAAGTGCAGTTTTTAGTTATTGTTTTAGGGATTAAAAGTGCAGTTTTTGTTGGTCACTGGTTTAGGTGATTCGGGGGCTGTTTTCTTAGGTATTTCGGTGATATGGGGGCTGCTGTATAGGGGTTATTTCGGTGGTGTTTCGGGTTGTAATGTTTTTTGGCAATGGAGGGGTCTATGGGGCTGTGATTTTCGGCTAAGGGTGTATGAGGAGAAGAGAAATATTTGCTTGCTGTATGCGTGTGAGTGAGAGAGAAGTTTTTTTCTTGTATCAATGAGCTAGGGCTCTCAAGGGTTGGAATTGGGTTTCTTTTATAGGCAAAGGGCTAGGGTTAAATCTTGCTTGACAATGAAGGGATTTGTGTATTTAATAGAGGATATGATTTTGTTTTAAACAAGGAAAACCAAAGATTGAGGGGGGACACAATTGGTTCAATTTAGGAAGTTAATATATTTAATTTGTGTTGTTTAGGCATAATATTTGTTAAATTAGAAATACAATATTTTTTGATTGGGAATATAATTGGTTGATTGATTTTAATTAGGCATGATTTTATTTAATGTTTTATTTAGGTTGGTATATGATTTAATTAATATTTTATTTAATTCACCATGTGTTAAATATGTGTTTTATTAATTGGGATGTGTTTTATGGGCTTTGGTGGGCTAATTGGGCTTGGGTGTGAGGCTAGCAGCAAAACCAGAAATACCGACACCGTTCGAACGCCTCTTCGAATGCTACACGAACGCCCGCAATTTGCCTGATGTTCGAACGAAGTAACGAACGCAGCACGAACGAAAACAGTGAACTTGTGAAATGAATTTGATGACATGTCTATTCTGAATTTCCCCTTCCGACGTCTGTTTCCCGTGACTTCCGTGACTTAAAAGGTAGTGCCTCCAAATGAGACTCATCATAGGGACTTATATGCAAAAATGCAGTGCATACACCCGGTTTCTTTCCCGTTCATATCTAATATGAAATCTGTCAAACAGATTATTATGGAACCTTATTCAAAATAAGTTCTTGCACTGTTTAAAGCTTATCCGTTGAAGGAAATGGTAGCTCAGAGCCACTCATGATTAACCTTATCATGTCCAACAAAATTTGGTTACTCAGTTCGGACACACCGTCACTTTGACGTGTTCCGGGAGGAGACCTCAATTGAAATAATACTATACTCTTTCAAGTATATTAGAAACTTATTGCTTAAGTATTTTCTAATACGGTCTTATCGTGACGGTTTAATACTTTAGCCGATCTGTTTGTCTATTTCATGTCGAAACTTCAAAAGTTTTCGATTTGTGTTCTTCAAAAGAAACACATAACCATGACGCGATGCCACATCCGTATAGGTCACGAAATATTCATATCCATCTCTAGCCTAGCTAGACATGGGCCTACTTGCTTCACTATGAACTAGGGCTAACAGATCGGTGGAATTTACACTTTTACCAAGTAAATAGTGTTTTAGGCACTTTGCCCAATAAACTAGATTCGTAGACTTTATTTGAATAGAATCAAATCAGTCCGAGTACCCACTCTTCAAAAGTGTGGATATACGATTCTTGTTTTAGTTGTGTCCCAGACAACAATGCCACATCAGTTTCTTCTGATCAAATCAGTTGAGCTATTTGTTTGTCATGTTATATGTTTGAGATATTTTATATTCAAAATATAAATTCTGTTATTCACATCTAATGTGTTTATCTCAATATCATCTTTATATAATAAAACACTTTAGTGTTCTAGAATATAAAAGTTCACCCGCAGCGAGTTAAACATTGATATAGAGATAATGTATCTAGTCAAACTAGTTACATTATAACAGTTTCTTAATTTAGGTACACACCCGATGGTAGTTCCCAACATAGGTATCTACGGTTAAAACAGCGACATGCATCCCGTTTCCAAATCGCAGATTAATCTCGATTGAAGTCAGTATCATGTTCAAAACAAATTCTGAACATCAATATATATTTATGTACCACACTAAGTATTTAAAATCCAATTTTAATACTAGTATTGAATATAATTTTGACAAACACATTTGAAGTCAGAGCCTTGCTCGTCTTCAATTCCTTCATGTCCGCTTTGTCCAAACGGCAGTCACGCTTTCGCGATCCCGTTTGCCACAATTTAGGCAGACATTTTGGGATATGTCCTTTATCTTCCCAGAAGATTATAATGATTTTGCCTTTGCCAGTTTCAACACTCCAGAAGCCTTTGGCCAAGCCTTGGCCTTCTAGAATATCGAAGTAAGGTGCACCTTGCGCTACTTGCCTAATTGCAAACTTTGACTTTATCTCCTTGAGAATAGTCATTAACTCTCTAAGAGTTATTTATTGCAATTTAGTACTTCTAAAATCTAAGGATAGATTCTTTGAAGATCCTTCAATTTCATTATCATACTTTAAGGATCTAATCCTTAGTTCTGATTCAGAAATTAAGGAGTCTACTGCGACAAGCTTAATGGATTAAGCACTAAAGTTATCATCACATAATCTTCCAAAGATTATGCTATACTATTTGCTTAACTCCGGGCTTAGGCATCATATGTTATTTTATCAAATAAAGTAACTTATTATTTTTCCAGGACCATCCTGAAACTTATTCCCAATTTTGAAAATTAAACCATTTAAATACATTTTCCCCAGGATTATGTTTTAAATGTCAATCTTTCAATTATATCTTGATTCTAATAGTCCAACTATTTAATCAACGATTTAGGTACTATTTATTATAATGATTACAATAGTCCAACTATTTAATCAACTATAATTTAATAGATTAAAATCAATTATATTGATTACTATAATCCAATTATAAAATCAACTATAAATGAATAGTTTGAATATAGTCCAACTATTTATTAAAAAACAACATTTAAATATTAGTCCAACTAACATTTAATTTATTTGACAATGATATTTGTTTGAGCGCGTATGGCAAGTAATTAAATGAATATTGCAAATTCAATTCTTGCCTCCCACTATTTTTCGGCGAGCCTCTAACCCTCTGTCGAGTACTCGGGAAACCGTGTTTCCTAGTGGGCTAGGATCCCGTTAAATATCACACAATCTTGGTTTGGCCAACAAATTGTATGATAATTAACTAGGTAAATCTATGATCGATTGGATCCAATCCAATTCCTAGATCCGGTAGGGGGACATCCAAGTCCGAAACATATATCTTATATATGCCAATACATCCAATGTATTACCTAACCTTTTTCCTCTGAATCAACTAAGCCTTGGCTTTGGCACAACAAACTTAGTGATCCCAGTCAAGCGCGACCCATTGACCATGGAAAGCTTCGTAATCAATGTCATTGGATAAGAAGTGGTCTTGACTTTGGCCAACAAACCACTACTTGGACAAGACACCAATATGGAACAAAGCCTTCGTGATTCAAACACATCCTCGACGGACAAAGGTCTTGACTTTGGCCAACAAGCCAATGCCAGTCTCGGATCTTGAGTGAGAATCACTCAATGGAAGGAAAGACGCTTAATATTTTGCGAGGGTTTTTCGAGTGCAAATTGGTAACCAATTTATTATCTTTGTTAAGGTCTCATCATCATACACCCTTAAACATGCATTCTAAACACATAATAAAGTGCGTATAAATAAAGTAATAATGATATGCGGATGGATATTTTACACATTGATCCTAGATCAAATCTCTCTCCCTTTCTCTCTCCCGCTAGCACAAATATTACTTCTACCCGTTACACTACACTTCTAAAGAAACCTCATTTACATTGAGGGGAATAGGTGAGAAAAGAATACAAAGAATAAGGAGGTGATAAGGCTGGACACGCAGGTCCAATTAATAAATCAAATTTATTACAACAATTTCTAAAATTGTCCCACCCATCTAATATCCATCTGATATTCATTATTCATGCATCGCAACCATGTATTCACACAAGCATGTTATCAATCAATCTAATAAAATTAATTAATCTGATAATTAGTGACCATCCAATGTTCAAACAACGATTTGATTTTGTTCGAGTCAAACTCGTTTTGCGAATAAGTACTTAAAGTACGAGTTCTCGAATTAAATTAAACTACATCATTAAATCCAATTTAATATGCATTCAATTCTAATTCGCTATTTAATTCCAAATTAAATACTACACTTTATTAACGAACTTTTACGACTTAAATTCCAAATTTAATCGCTACGGGTCTCAAAGCCCGATTAACGTCTAATGTCAATTCAATTAAAGTCCAATGGGCTTTTAATTAATTTCTTAAGGCGTGGACTTTTGGTCAACTCGGGTCCAACCGAATAACCAAAATCCAATCCGGGAGTTACCCCATAAGCCTAGAAATCAATCTTGGCCCATTAGGCCCAATTAAACTTTAAAGGTCCATTAAGTCGCATTTGGGCTTTATGGATGCGGTTTTGGGCCCAATTGGATCCAACCAATTTTGCCTAAACCCAACTTTGTACAACAAAGCCCAATAAGCCCATTTACAACATTAAAGCCCAAATCCAATTTTAAAGCCCAACATAATTAAACACAAAAAATCCAATTTCACATGTAATTAACCTAAAGTGTATATCATGATTAATCATCCAAATTAACATTCTAAAACATCAATTTATACAATTAATCATGCTTATTAACCACAAAACATGTCCAACATATTTTGATCAAAAATCAAACCCAATACATGCTATTAGCTCTCAGCAATGGAGGGGATTTTTGTGTCCGATTCGAATTCAATCCAATTAATTCCCAATCGACATAAAATCACATTCCCGAATGATTCTAACTCATCCAATGAATCAAAAAGCAAAATCACCAAGACATATAGGGCTCCTATACTTTCGGCCAAGCTAAGTATTTTGGGGAAAAATGTTCCAAACAATTTTTAAACAAATTGATCCAATCAATCATCATATAAAACACATTCAAGTATACTTAATTATCCAATTTCATAATTCATGCTCAAAATCAATTTTACCCAAATTTTAAGCCCTAAACATTTCATGCTCAAACCTTACTCTAGATGCCATTGTTGGTTTCTATTAAGGTCCCAAGATCATAAACAAGCATGAAATATGTGCGAATACAAATCAACGAAGTTGCGGAATACTCACATCGATCGGTTGAGCGACGCGGCAACGAACAAAACTTGAATTTCTCCTCATGGGACTGCTCGGCAGTGAGCTGTGACAGTTCACTGGTTTGGCGTCAATGGTGGTCCTTCGTCAAGCTCCAAGCTTCGTCGAATGGTTCCCGGCTCATGGGTGGACTTCCCTATCACCTTCGCATGTCTCTCGGAGTGCTAGCTCTTATGATTTTTGCCACAAAAATCACACACTCAAGCTTCCCATCTCACGGTTTTTTGGACAAAAACCAGTAAGCATTTTCGCCCCTTGGGCGTTTGTAGAAGAAGAGAATGGAGTGAGAGAAGAGTTGAGAGAAAGAGAGAATTGTCTTGAGTTTGATTCCAAATTTGTGTATCTTATACACACATTTGAATTTCAAATGCATTTGGAATGAATTTGGCCTTTCAAAAGTCAAACAATTAAAGGCTCCAACCACTTCCATCACTCAATCACATCAATCACAATTTGTCAAGTCACATCACTCAAAGTGACAAGTGATTTGACGCTTGATGCGACTAATGATTTGACGCTTGATTTGACTTGCGTGCCGCACTCGAATTCGAAATGCGAATGCGCTCGCAAATAATCTCGGGCTTAGGTTCGCTAATTCCAAATTAACGAATTTTCTGTTGCGTCGTAATTAAATGATTACGCCTAGCGAAATCACTATTCACGTCGCTAACGAATTAATTCTAAATTAATTCGTTCGCCCGAATTAAAATCTAATTTTAATTCCGCGTCGAAATCTAATTTCGTTTAATATATCAAATATATTAATTAATCGATTAATTCCAAATTAATCATTATCTCTCTTTTAATGATATTTTTTTCCCAGATAAAATATCTCCGCAATTAATCCCAGATTAACTTTCTCTCTCTTCTAATTAATCCTACATTAATTTAGAGTGCGAGTCATACGTCATCGGTGAATCTTTGGGAAGCGACCCATGAGATCCCCGGATATGTTGGCAGTAAATTCGGTCTTCGGACTATCCGAACACGTAAGTACCTCGTACTACGTTTATACCGATTTACAAGACAAGGTTGGCCTCTAGCAAAGCGCCATGCCTACCCAATTCTCCAGAAATATCCTTACAGGAATAAAGGATCTATATCAGGTGTAGTATACGTAGTATTGCGTATTTCTGTCCAGTATCGGATGATCACGTGTTAGGCCTGGGGCTGGAATTGTGTCTGCCCCGTACGAAGCACATGTCGGATGTCTGGTAACTAGTCTCTATAATCGGATAATTATGACCTATTCATATTATCCCGATGACTGCAGTACTTAAGAGTACTAGTACCGTATCCTACGTGACCATCATCTCCATATGACTGGAGTGACACTTCCGTCTTGACATCACACCCAACACAGTACGATTCACAATATACCCAACATTGGCGTACACAGAACCTGTTAAAGCCATGGATGACCGCAACCAAAGTATATTGATTGTCGCAAGTATTAACGGTGCAAGTCTCAGGTTAAGACCAAATACACTTACCCTGATTTCGGACTTCCATTGACACATAGTCATACTACCAATGCAATTCCGAGGGGGTCTATCCAGAGCGAAGCTGTTTCTCGTACCATCGGTAAAACACAACCTCCTATTACACTTGCATGAGTATACTATACCCAAATAAATGAGAACTATGATGTTGTGCCCTCACAACGCGCACAAGTGCAATACTAGTCTTTTACGTATTTATCGATGTCCAATCTCGATAATACTATGACTAGGGATATTTAATGATTTATCCTTCTTGGACTGATATTGTCTCATATCATTCTCAATCCAGGAACTAATCATAGGGACCTCCTATCATTTATATATCTAGGTGATCTAATCACAAATGATAAGAGTGCAATCTCCTTTGTCACATAGTTAATTTGTACAACAACACCATGATATGTACAAATAGTGACGCTATGGGTCATAATTGTCCAACAGTTAGTGGCGTGTCCTTGTTATTGGTTGAAATAGAAGCATTGGTCTAGATTGAGTCGTTGAGGTACAAAGTTTGGTAATGGGTTGGGGTCTATGGATTTTAACAAACTTTATCTATTCAGCTTTTCGAATAATATTGGCAGAGGCTTGCCGAGGTTGGAGAATATACAGTTGTAGATATCAACGACTTCCGCGGGAGTGGACTTGGTTCTTGAAGGTCCACCGAGAGCTCTTTTGTTCTGGCTGTAAAACTTTATATTTTCAGCTTCCTCCTCTTCTATGTCCATGACTGTCTCGTTTAACTGTCTAAAATCTGCGATCATGAAAGTCTTTCTTCTCAACTTATAATAGATTGAGGGCTCAGTCCCCTTGATTATCTTCTTAATTAGATGCTTCTCGTAGGACCGTGTCTGCATCTTTAGTAGTTGGCTTCTCCAGTGGTCCACATACTCATTGAAACTCTCGTCTGGCTTTTGCTTGGTTTTCTCCAAGTCATAGAGCGACACATCTATCTCCATATCCATGACGTATTGGTTAATAAAGGCTTCTGCTAAGGCTCTCCAATCATCCTTTATCTTTTTTTCGAGATACTGGTGCCATACCACCGACGCTCCTTCTAACGACATTCCAAACATCTTTTGTACTTGGCATTGGGACAATCTAGTCGAACTCATCAAGAGACATATTGCTTTAAGTGAACTTTTGGGTCTTCATTCCTGTTGAACATCACCATTACGGGCATTATGAACTGGGTGGGTAATTGCACTTTAAGAGCCATAGCATTGTAGCCCAATAAGTCCTCATGTTTACCCTTCATTTTCTGGGTCACCACTTCCATTTGCTCCTTCAATCTTTGTAATTCAGCCTCGGCCTGAGACTTGGCCAATTTTCCCGCATCATATTATGTCATGTCTTATTCATCATCAGGGACGGGGCTTCCATCAATCTTACTCTCAGAATCCTCATGCCTCTATTCGCTAGTCTCAGCCCCCACTGTCTGAATTTTTGCTTGATTAGCCATGTCATTGTTTAAGGTCTGCAGTTGTTCTGCCATCTTGTTAACGATGGCTTCTAGTTGGTCTACTCAGGAATTATCATTGCTAGTCATTTCGTGCATGTAAGTTGCTTCTTGACTAGTCTTCATTTCTTCATAACCCAATGCTCCACTATAATGGTTGCAATCACAAAGGGTTAGCATGGTGCATGGGATCTGTGTATCCATAGGATGCATGTATGCATGAGATACATGGTTTGTTCGAGCAACATACATTATACCAACCTTATCTCTCCCACACACGCGATAAGTCAATATCTGCCCTAGGTTTGGCTTATCTTGCGCACCAATATAGGTTACTTGTTATCTCATATGCTAGAAGGGTAAACCTTGGCTACTTTGGTTTTTCTCCATCGTTAAATGACCAAGCCTAATATGGGGATCAAACCGTTGTCAAAAAATAATGAATTAGAACTTAGGTTATCATGGTATTTTGGGGATAGGCCAAGAAATATTTAAGAACTATCATGTGGGCCAAAGTGGGGCGTATGTTTTGCTCTAACGCATTTGAAACTTAACTAAATATTCTAAGCCCCATAAGGTTATTATATGAGTTGGCTGATAAACATTTCGAAGTAATTGGCCTAATTATCCTGGAATGTAAATGTGTCTCAATTGAAATGGCCCAACAAGATTACGTCCCATGGTAAGAGGGTCAATCCCCTTTATATGGTTATAGCCCAAACAAATGCAATATGGAGGATTATTCCTAGGGGAAAACAACTATTGGCTCACTTGTGGGCTTATTAGGGTCAGGCTAAGGCTCTCATTGGCGAAGGGTTGTCCACAACAAGGTCTCCCCACCCAAGGGTTCAAATGACTAATGGATAAGGCTTTTTTATACCTCGAAGGTATGTGCCAACGAGTGATTGGTATCATCACATAGTGATCCACCGCCTTGAGTGAAATCGATTTCACGATATACAATGCCATCGTGTTTAAAATGTATGCAAAATGAATGAAGACATGATTCACCTCGGTCTTATCATAGATATTACAAGGCAGGTTTTGATGCCAATTCTCTATCACCAATGGATTCATCATCTTTAGGAGCAAAACAGGGTTTACCATTATACCTATGACGTCAGCGACCACGAAACTGTTGAGCTCGCAACTCATAGAGAGTACAGATTAGCCCATGGGGACTAACTAGAGAATAAAGGAGTCGCCAACCAATATACGACTCCGGGAATGATTTAAGGTTGTACGCCACCCCTCGTAAGGTCTGACCTTAAACCCGTTTGGGTTCAAAATTATCCCTTACTGATGCTAGTACAATATCCAGACCCAAAGAGGATCCATATTTCTTGTAATGCATAAATCACACACGAACAATTTATATCGCATACAACCACTCAAAATAATATCACAATCAAAGACAATACAAAACAGAATGGATTCGGAGGCATACTCCACTAGCCTGGTGTAGGCACTGCATTTTTACACATGAGTCCCTATGATGAGTCTCATTTTGGAGACACTACCTTTTAAGTCACGGAGGTCACGGGAAACGGACGTCGGAAGGGGAAATTCAGAATAAACAAGGTTCACTATTTTCGTTAGTGCTGCGTTCATGTTTACGTTCGAACGTCAAACGGATTGCGGGCGTTCGTGCCGCGTTCGAGGAAGCTTTCGAACGGTGTCGGTAATTCTGGTTTTGCTGCTAGCCTCACATCCAGCCCAATTAGCCCCCCAAAGCCCATAAAACACATCCCAACTTAAATAAATAAATATTAATTAAAACATTAACTAAATAATATAATAACTAAAATAATTAATGATTAAATAAAACATATACCAAACATAAAATAAACAATTACCAACTTAAACTAAAATCATGCCTAAATTAAACAAATCACACACTAAATCAAAATATAATCATGCCTAATAAAAATCAATCAACCAATTATATTCCCAATCTAATAAGATTATTCCCAAACTTAAAATATTGTATTCCTAATCCAAGCCAATCAAATATTCAACCTTCCCTATCTAGCCAAGATTTGTCCCCCCTCAATCTTTGACTTCCATTAACCAAACCAAATCAAATCTCTTGACTTCCCTTAACCAAACCAAATCAAATCCCTTTCCTTGTCAAACCTAACCCTTTGCCTATAAAAAGAACCCTTCACCAACCTTCTCAACCCTAGCTAGCTAGTCCCTAACTCACACACACACACATAAAAATTACAGGAAGAAGACACCCAAAAAGAGTAAGCAAAAGATAAAGAGGAAACGGCAGCGAAACCACAAGGAAATAGTAGCAAAACGGACTCAAAACAGCAAGACAACGAACGAGAACAGTGAACCAGTGAACCGGGAGAGTTGCGGAGCATCCACCCTTCCGACGATCGTGTACCGTACATCCGAGAGGTGGCTTAAAAGGTTAGACCTGAGGGTACCTTTTCATTAGTTTATATTCGTTTTTTTTATTATTATTAAATTCTATTCGCATGAGAGTCGTTTATGGATGCATGTTGTGGCTTGAATGAAATGGAAGAGTGTCGTCTCTTGTGGTATATAGGATGGAAACCCAGACGTAAATTCCGTAGCCGAATCCGAATGGACGGTAGTGCGGTCTGTACTTGGGATACAACTCCACGTACCACTTGAGTAAACGGCACCTTCTCTTGTTTTGTGTTGCTTTTATTTATTTATTTTTCGTCATTTAAATTATGCATGTTGCTCATTTATGCATGACTCAATCGAGCGCATGGGCTTAGTAAGTGGAATGAAAGATCCCCTATGGGGAGGGGTTAAAGCCCTTTACCACGATGCTTTGCCGCGCCGGTTGATGTGTGTTCGGTTGGATGCAAGACACGTTCAATCGGACATACTTAGAATAATATGATTGTCTTTATGTTTATATGCATGATGTGATGTGACGCGCATGGGCTTAGTATGTTGGTCTAAAGGTCCTCTCTTTGAGAGATCAAGAGCCCCAAAAGGCCACCTTTACGGCAGTACTTCGCCGCGCCCCTTTATTTTGTTGTTTATGTATTGCGTCTCATTTCATGCATCAGGTCTGTTCCCGTTCGAACGCGTTTACGAACGCAACTCGAACGCGCATGCATTTTTGCCTTATCATGCATCAGGTCTCACTTCCGTTCGAACGCGTTCACGAACGCCATACGAACGTGAGCATTCTGTCTCATTTCCGTTCGAACGCGTTAACAAACGCCATACGAACGCGAGCATTCTGTTTCATTTCCGTTCGAACGCGTTTACGAACGCTACTCGAACGTGAGCATTCTGTTTCATTTCCGTTCGAACGCGTTTACGAACGCTACACGAACGCGCACACACTGAACTGAGTCTGTCTTATCATATTCATGCATAATTGCCTCTTGGTTGATCTTTCTTGTGTTATATAGCCAACCACATTATTTGTATCCCTGCATTTATCCATTCTATGTGTTCTCAGGATTGTATTCAAGCATGATTATGTTGTTCTTAGTTTTCCATATCATAGGATTGAAATATGTTCATGAGATTGCCATGTGATGTTGCATGTTGTGATGAACTTGTTGATGTATGCATATGAATTTAGAAGCATGATATCTTTGGAAATAAATGTTATTTAAGCCTAGTTAAATTATTACATGAATTCTTTCATTACAAGTGACATAAGTAAGGGACCATTCCGAACCCAACGGTTTGAGGTTTTCCCTTGCGAGGGGTGAGTGCGGCCTTAAATCTTTGTCCCGGTTCACACCGGGTGGCGACTCCATGTTATGTAATCCTTCCCAACTAGGCCGCGAGCCTAGGAACGGCGTCGCCCAGGTCCTGTGTCCCACACCTGGACTGGTGGAGTCCTAGCCGAATTTAATTACATAGCTAGCTAGATTTTAAATAATATCTTACCGGACTTGCAGGAAGTTTGGTCAGATTTTACTGTTGCTCATACACAGGAATAATTACAGATTTAATATCAGAGTGGTGAGTTAATAACCAAAGCAGACAATCAGGCATTAGTAATGATAACAGCAAATCACATGGAAATCACATATTAGACAGAATAATAGTAAAAACATAAATAAAACTAAGAGTATTGATTTCGTGGTACTACAGAGTTGTATCTTGAGTGCAAACCATACTACTGTCAATTCGGATTCAGCTATGGAATCTACGTCTGTGTTTTAATTCGATATACCACCAGAAATTCGAGGCTGGCTGTAGCCATCACATGACCAGGTTTGTTATATGAGAGCTGCATGTCCAGCCAGACATACAGGATGTCTGGCCGGATATGCAACGTCAATAAAATATTGAGTTTTGAATGCGAAGATTAAATTTTAGGGGCCTTCAGGTCGTACCTCAAGTGTTACTCGGCTCTAAAAATACTATTGGGGGTCTAGTTCTTGGTTGGATCTCTTACTGGAAAGAATCTCAGGGTTGCTATATTTGTTTTAGTGTTGAGTATGATTTACTAGGTGACTAGTTTATGTAAATGTTCTTTATTCTTTGTTCTCTATTTTTTTCCTTTGTCGAATCAATCCCCATTTTCTTCTTGAATGAATTTCCTCTTGTAAAGAATGTGAGTTCTTTTATGGTGTTAAGGTAGTGGTTATTAGGGAAAAAATCCCTTTGATAAGTAAAACAATTGTTAAGGAAATAGATTGTTTGGGAAACTAGTTAAGAATGAAGGATTTGTGTTCAAGGAAACTAGTTAAAATGGAAACCAATGTAGAAGATCGAGTGTTTCTGTTATTCTGGAAACTCGATTCATGTCCAGCCAGACTTAAGAGGATTTAGTCGGCCATTGTCATCTATGTCCGGTTAGTGTTTCGGCTTTTGGGGTTTCTTTCCTATCCATCATTAGACCTTGGAACCACTTGAAATTCTTTAGACGTATCCTCATAAGAGACTCATCATCGGGCTGTAAAAATACAATGTCTACAACATGGTATTAGGGTATATGACATAACTCAGGAATACTCATGTGTAAGGCACCCCTTCCAAGTTCCATCGACTCCATGTAATTTTCCTTTCATTTTTATGGAAAATCTTATGTAATTGAATTCGTTAGTAGCATGATAGATACTAATCTTTTAGACCACGTAAGGCAGCTAACAGTCTATAGTAAATTCTTAGCTCAACAAACCTCCATGCTTACTACCAGAAATCATTGTAGTTACATGAACACGTTACAGATTCTCAATATCATCGGTGGTTCAACCTTTCGATATCAATGTTCCCATACAAGATCATACGACCATTCCATTAAGATTTCATAACCAACAACACATGTTTTGAACCGGGAAAAATCATGACATGCCCCCACCCTACCTTTTAGAGGTACTGGTTAGGGAATTTCGTTCTGATGGTAATGGATTCCGCCAATGCGTAAGTCTCGTTCAATGTCCAAGTTTTCCTCTTTCATTTGGCAAGGAACATGAAGTAATGTCACCAAGATAGTAAGCCTCAATTAGAAATCCAAGATTCTCAAGGAATTCATGCCATTAGGGCAGGCCTCGACTTTTCCATCTCTAATCAAAATCAGTTGGACCTTCAGAAACAAGATATTTAGTTATGTATTACATATGACGTATGTAGTGTTACCCGGAATATGCAGCACATGTAGAAAATCACAAATTAGTTTGTGGAGTTGTTAATTAATCCATTACCCTTATTTTGAACAAATCAGCCAGTGAACCAAGTATGGCACGTGATGAGGATAACCTTGCTTGGGGCATGTAGCTCATGCAGAAATTTATATGTAGATTGGTGGAATACATTATTTGTCAATGACGGAAGTAGCCTAACAACCATCTTCACCTATTCTAGTGATGTTGCTTCTGTCGACACCTAGCTACTCTAGTAGACCTTAGTCGCAGATAGTAGTACCCATGGGTTTGGTTGTTTCAAAGACCCAATGAAATCAAGACAAACACTAGCATGAACATTTTTAGGGTACCGAGTGATACATCATTTTCTATTCCTCGACTATAAAACTTGATATAATTCTAGTCTGTTCATTAAGCAAGTCAGTAGGGCCCATACAGCAATAGCAGTTCGCAGTTAGGTCAGTAAATTCTCGAGTTTCCCATTATACCGAATAGTTAACACTAAGTTGAATGGGGATAAAGCCTCAGACCCATTCTAGGCTGTCTATTAGTCTAGGTCTTCATGGTACCGAAGCTTGGAAGCATGAACACCTAAGGTTGGAAAAATAGGTGACAACCACAAGAATATTTCACGCGCTTTACTAGGCTTTCTCGAAAATTTTAAGAAAGTCTCTAAGTGTAGTATATGACCATGACATTTCAGGACATGCAACCGAGATAGTGCAGCAGGGCTCCGAATGAGCCTACACTCCTTGACAGCCTCATAATCTGAAACACGATTATCAATATAAGACCAAGTAAGGAATCAGTATAGAAAATTATTTTCCACACTACTACAATAATAGGAATAACCAACACTTTAAAAGAAATCGGTTTACCAATTAACCGATTTGGTAAGTAAAAGATATCTGTTTTATTTTAAACCGTTTTCTTTTGCAATAGAATTTAAATCACTTTTAAATACAATCAGTTTTAACAACGGTTTTAGTTTATAAATGATGTCTTAATAAAAATACCGATTTCAATGAAAATTCGAAAGACATCGCTTTTACGAATAACCGATGTTTTTGGAAACATTTATAATATCAGTTATTAAATGATCTAAAAAGAAGAAAGCTTTAACATCACTTGAATAGAAAATACTTTTGAAACCGATGTCTAAACTAATAGACATCGTTTAAAAACCGACTTCTTTATGCCTTATTGCAGTAGTGCCATCAGACCTTTTGATATCAGTATTTCCATCAGGCAGCCCTAAAGGGTAGACCTGCCTAAGCAAATACCCCCGGCCATGCATGAACAACAAGTACAACAGTTTCGTGTACAACTAGCCAGAGTAAGTTAACAGAAGAATCTCTAGTCCCTCAACACTTCTAGATAGAATTAAATTGTTTCAGCAACAGTATTAGCAGCGGTACTAGCAGTTGAATTAGCAGCACACTGATCAGCGTGGTCACACACGTATAACACAAGCGGACGTATCGTTCAAGTAGTATAAAATGTATCGATCCCACAAGGACTTAATACCTAAGCTATTAATTTATGAAGCCAAATATTTACGAGTATCTAATAGATTGGATGTTTGATTGGATTATGATTTTAAACTAAAACAAGTAAATAAAATAGTGCGAACGTAAATGAAAGGAAAATTCAATATTATTAAACTATCTAGGGTTGTGAATCCTTCCAATATCTTTTAAAGATGAAGTGATTATCTCACGTTTGTGTAATATAACGGTTTATTAACCTGGAACATGAATTTATGCAAAAGCCTCTTTCGATAACCCAATTAATTATATTCTTATGTCAACCAAGTTACCTGAATTCATTAAGATTAAGTTCCAATTATGGCTACCCCGCCCGACAGGTATATTTCTATCATGTAAGGAAATCTATTAAGGGTTATATATCCTTAAGGGAGATCGTGGGCTATTGAGTCTAGGGCTGAAACCTAAAATCTATTTTCCAAGTTCATTTTAAGTTTACCAAATCAATCTTATTAATGGCCAGTTAACAAGAAGCATTAAGCTTAAGGCTCAATAAATAAATATTTATATTACCCAAACCGTAAAATAACCCCTTATAAACCGGTGATATTGGAATTCATCACAACCCCAGATAACGGGTTTAATTACAACACATATCTAGGACTAGTAAAAACGTAAATAAAGTAAATGACATAAAGTAAAAGTTTGAAAGTAAAAATGTAAATAAAGAAATAAAGAAAATGTTGGGGGTTAGAGGATCCACTTTTATTACTTCTATTTTAGATATCTCCCTTATTATAATATATTAACTTTGCGTGATAATTATCAACCGACCATATATGCGGTATCCTAATTAAGTCAAATTTATAATTAATTCAAACCGACCATAAAAGCGGTATCTAATTTAGTCAGGTTAAAATCAATTTAATTAAGTCAAACTGACCATAAAGGCGGTATCCCATTAAGTCAGGTTTTAAATAGTTTATATATTATAATTAAGGGATATTAATCTAAATATTAGTAATAAAAGCTTAATCTTTTACCCCAACAGAAGGGAGTTACCTCCTCATACTGAACAGTAAAAATAGAAACTGAAAAGTAAAAATAAAGTAAGTACTATTGCGTAAAATAAAAAATTCAATACAGAAAGCTGTAAATAAACAAACAAGATACAATCTTCTTAGCATTCTTAAGGAATTTCCCAGAAGAAGGTATGAATTTTCCTTCTGATTTCAGCTTCTATTTATAGCCAAAAATCTGCCCCGCGCGTCGCGACCCAAAGAAGCTTGCGCGTCGCGACGCGCCACTCATTTACTGCGATGATGACACATGTCCGGCGTCCGAATTATTGGCTCGGTGTCGCGACTCGTGCATAGTAAATGTCGGCAGTATGGGATTATAACACATGTTTGGTGCACGTTAGCGAGACTGTTGTGATGTTGACACGTGGCAGGCGCATGTTAGCATGTGCGCATGATAGCAAGTTTCTCAGAATTTGACACGTGTCTGTCGCACGTTAGCGGCGCATGATAGCAGGTGGCGTATTTTAGCAACGGCGCATTTTAGCAAACGACACATTTTAGCAGGAAATTTATATTTTTACCCTTTTTGTCCGTTTTTCGATGTTTTAGCCCCGAATTGCTTCCAAAGAGTCATGTTATTTTATTTATCTATAAAATAACACAAAACACATCAAAATATTCACAAATCTCAAGAAACTATACAAAATATTAAGTAAAAGAGACGGTAAATACTGATATATTTACCGCTTATCACACCCTCAAACCTAACATTTTGCTAGTCCTCGAGCAAAATAACAAAATAAAATGCAATATAAAATTAAACTAAGTCACTTTCGTAGGCATCATAGTTGTATTTAGCGTATGCAACAAGCCTTTAAACCCCTAGGTGTCCCTAGTGGACGAGTTGTAGTCTTGTGATGGCTTACAGCAACAACACCCACAAACTTTAATCTAATACACACAAAAGCAAAAAAATAAGAGAAAAGAAAATAAACAAGTTAGTGACTAAACAAGTGAAACTTTTTATCCAAGTTAATAGTTGTTTTCTTTCTTTCTAAATTACCAAATAAGTAAATTATCCGATTATTTTTACCATTCTCCAAATACACAACTAACAAAGTATTACTCAAGTCATTGTGCCCACAATATTCATAAGTGTAGTTGAAAAGAGAGTAATATTTTTATCCTAAAGTTATATGAGAATTCACACCTTCTTTAGCAATGTAAATTTTTTTTCTGCTTTTTTTTTTATATATATATACAATATCTTTCATCCATGTAGCGAGCTTTAGGCCAGTGACTCCCAAGTCAGTTGGCTTTAGGGCATTAGGTGTTAAAACACCCTTACAGACTTAATTATTCGGATTTCAGATATCTATATTTTTTATTTAACATCTTCAATCCATGTAGCGAGCTTTGGGTCAGTGACTCCCAAAATCAGTTGGTTTTAGGGCACTAGGTGTTAAAACACCCTTACGGACTTAATTACTCGGATCTCATATGTTTTTTTTTTTTGAAAATTCCATCGCCTTTTTTAGATATTTCCTCCAATTAAACTAAACCACTGAATATTACAAACTTTTCACTTACAACTCATGGTCGTATGTTACCATGTATATTGATAATACCTGTCCACTGAGCATACGAAGATCCATTTTTAGTCAGTTTTATGGACAATTCACAATTTAAATAATTCAAAAGGAAACAAACAAAAATTAACTTGTTACGAAATAAGTTGAGAAACGTCTCAGGAATGGAAATTCTACATCTAAATTAGACATTGTCCCCAATGTCATATTATGAACAAGATGGAAGAGCAGATAAGTTAAGTTTCTGTGATCAGGTTCATGTGAGTAAAGTTTTCTTAAGTAAAATAATAATTTATTCTCATGTCCGACCCAGTATAACTCTCAGGAGCTTTAAGCGATGTTGAAAAGATTTGACTCATGGTCATACATAAAAAGCTTGGGAGTTTTTTGACATCTCAAGCAGAAAATATGCAAGAAACCTTTTTCTAGTCGGTACACATCAAGACATCAAGTAGCTAGGAACATGAATGCATGAACTTTGGGTCATTATTTCAGTTCACTGAATCCAGTTATATCAGCACCCCATAATCAGCCAAGTCATGAAAATGTTGGGCAAAACTAAGGAAGTCTAGGGGTTGACTATTTTATTCATTGGTCGTAAGGAGAAGAACGCCATGGCAGTAATTGTTGAGCACATGATAGAGGCATCTTAAATTCAAGATGGGTTGTTATCTCTCTCTTAAAATCCAAGTAAGAGCTATTCAATATAGCTAATATACCTTTTGTACTGTATGCTCAAGCATGGCAAGATGTATCATGTGTGAAGCAGAGTTAGGGTCAGAAGAAAGGAATGCTATGTATATTAGCCAAAGAATGACAGATTTGAAAGCCACAAAGATAACAGAGAAATGAACGTTTCATAGTATCGTTATTTTGGAAGGAAACCAGGCTGGTTGTTTTTAAATAAGGTATACAAGGCTTTACGGACAGCTTGGCAAAGAACTTAGTCATCACGACTAGTCAAACATGGACGTTATGAGGATAATTTACTGCAGGGCACAAATCCACGCATACCATTAATGGTATCATTGGATTCTAACTCAAAACAAATATTAGATATTTGATATTAGAACCACGTAGAGGAGACATTAGATATCCGATATCTTATAAACAACCTAAATTAAAAAAAAATATATATTAGATATTTGGTTCCTAATTTATGTTTCATAAAACTCTTGATGAACCATAACCTCAGTTATAACCTTCAAGTGATGTCAGACAGGCTCTAGCATGTAAACCACAGCCTTCTACGTTGGAACGTTAGTTTACGGGAGCATTCAGGTTTTAGCATGATAGAGTTAGTTTACGGGATTCGAGGACGAATCCTATTTAAGGTGAAAAAATATAACACCCCAGTCACCCTAGTGAAATTCAGATGATCATTTTCTTCATGTGTAACATATTATGAAACATAAAATCACGTATGAGTGCAATTGTATTCAAGAAATCGTTTTCGAAAATTCACCAAATTATTCACAGTTCCGGAATGCGATTATTTTTCAGTCGTGTTCTGGATAGCGTTTAGTATTTTGACCATAAGTTCGGCTACAAAAGTTTGATTTCAATGATCTTGGTACCATTGAAAATCTTAGACGATGATCTACAACTTTCATATAGAATAATTTTCCAATTCGAATAGAACTAAGTCAAAAGTGTACTTTGTTTGGATGTTATTGTGCAGTGACGTGGATAATTTATAATTTTGGCATATGTAAAATATAAAACATATTTCATTCATAAAAAAAAACAACTTCTTTGTTTAGGAATTACATGTTGATTATTAATGCTTGGGATGTTGTTTAGCATAGATTGCACCTTGTTTTGGCAAAACCTCACAAACTTAGAATGGATGTGATGTGATCCAGAATGAGCTCGGTTTGTTGGGTGACCGGCGTAAACACACACATATAACGCAAGCGCACGTATCGTTCAAGTAGTATAAAAATATCGATCCCACGAGGACTTAATTCCTACTGTTGTTATTAATTATTGAATCTATTTATTTACAGATATCTAATTGAGGGAGAAGAGAATGATTACTTGATTGATTTGATTGATTGTAGAATTGCTAAATAAATAAAAAGACAAAAGAAAATACTAAGGAAAATAACAAAAGACACAAAGATCTAGGGTTGTGAATCATTCTAATATCATTTAAAAGATGAAGTGGTTATTTCATGTTTGTGTAATAAATTGGTTTACTAACCTGAAACACTAAATTATGCAAAAGTATATGTCGATGGTCAGACGCAAATACCCAGTTTAACCCAATTGAACCATATGTCTATGTCAACCAAATTATCTGGATTCATTAAGTTTAAGTTCCAATTATGGTTACCCCCGCCCGACAGGTATATGTCTATCCTGTAAAGAAATCTATTAAAGGGTTATCTATTCTCAAAGAAGATCGTGGGCTATTAAGTCTAAGGCTGAAACCTAAAATCCTTATGTCTAGTTCATTTTAGATTTACCACATCAATCTTATTGGTGATCAGACAACAAGAAGCATTAAGCTTAAAACTTAATAAGTAAACCTTTAAATTACCCAAACTAAAAAATAACCCCTTATAAACCGGTGATATTAGAATTCATCACAACCCCAAATAACTAACACATAACTAGGGCTAATAAAAACTTAAAATTAAAAGACATAAAGTAAAAATGCTTAAAAGTAAAAGACATAAAGTAAAAGCTGAAAAGTAAAATAAAATAAAATGCTAAGGTAAAAGGAATTACTTTTACTATTTACTATTTTAGATATCTCCCATAAAATTATATATAAACTTGTGATGATATTACCAACCGACTAATCTGGCGGTATCCTTTATTAGTCAGGTTTAAACCATATTAAAATGAATTACCAACCGACCAATCTGGCGGTATCCTTTTTAAGTCAATATTTTAAATAGTGAATATATTATTTTTAAGGGAGATTAATCTAAATAGTAACAGTAAAAGAATTACCTTTCACCCTAGCTGGGGAAGTTACCTCCTCATGGTGAATAGTAAAAATTGTAAAAAGTAAAAAAAAAAGTAAATTACTATATTACAAAACGTAATTAAAATTATTTACAAAACTAAAAACTATAAAAAAACTAAAAACTAAAAGAAACTAGAGAGAGAAACTCTCTCTTTACATCAAAGAGATGAGAGAGAGTGGTGCATCTAAAACTGAAATCTCGAGCTCAATTTATAGGCGCGGATAGGCATCAGGCGTCGCGACGCTGAGGCCTTTGGCGTCGCTACGCCAGCTTCTGTCGACGTGGCACGCTTTGGTTCGTCGGTTGTAGATTCTGGATAAAAGATGATAAGGAATGGTGACGTGGCGAGGTTGTTGGAGACTCAATTATGGTGACACGTGGCGGCTTCTGATTGGTCGGCTAGATTCTTATCCGCCACGTGTCAGATAAGGATTAGATAGCCAATAATGATGCTGACATGGCGACACGTGGGAAAAAGGGACTGTCGGCATCGTAGGATTGCGACACGTGGCACTTCCTGATTGGCTGATGATGACATGGCGGTGGTGATGGGCAGTTGACTTGGTCAACCTGGTGATGTGGCTGATGACGTGGCAATGACATGGAGTGACACGTGGCACACGTGGCGATGATGACTGTCGGCACCGTAGGATGATGACACGTGGCACATCGCATTTTAGCAGATCGGTTGTGATGGTGACACGTGGCACAGCGCTTGTTAGCAAAGTCAAACTTTTCTCAGATTCTGATTTGTGGACGCGGCGCACGTTAGCACTGTTCGGCACATGTTAGGTGTCGCGACGCTGAATGCCTTGGCGTCGCGACGCGGAAATTTACCAAAATGCCATTTTCGTCCAATTTTCACTATTTTGGCCCAAATCACCTCCAGAATGTCCTGAAACTTTATTTATCTACAAAATAACACAAAACACATCAAAATATTCATAATACTAAAAAAACTATACAAAATATAAGGTTAAATAAGTGGGAAATAGTGATAGATTTACCACTCATCACACCCCCAAACCTAACATTTTGCTAGTCCCGAGCAAAATACAGAATAAAACAACATAAACATCTTTAAAATAAAATTTAACTAAGCCACTTTCGTAGGGATCACAGTTGCATTTAGCGTATGCAACAAGCCTTTAAAACCCTAGGTGTCCTAGTGGATGAGTTGTAGTCTCGTGAGGGTTTACAACAATGATACCCACAAACATTTTATAAAAGTAAAAAGGTAGTGAAACTAATGCACACAAAAGCAAAAAGACAAGAGAAAAGAGAATAAAGAAGTTAGTAACTAATCAGGTGAAACTTATACTCTAAGTTACTAGTTGTTTTGTTTCTTTCTAAATTACAGAATAAGTAAATTCTCCGATTATTTTTATATTTTCATATCATCATAACCAACAAAATATTAAACAACTCATTTTTGCCCACAACAGTCATAAGTGCAGTTGATAAGATAGTATTATTTTTGTCCTAAAGTTCTATCAGATTTCACACCTTTTTTGCAGCAATGGAATAATTTTTCTGATTTTTCTGATTTTTTTTTTCTATTTTTTATTTATATACAATATCTTCCATCTATGTAGCGAGTGTTGGGTAGGTGGCTCCCAAACCAGTTGGCTTTAGGGCACCAGGTGTTAAGACACCCCTACGAACTTAATTACTCAGACTTCAGATATATATATTTTTGCAGCATCTTTGATCCATGTAACGAGCTTTGCGCCAGTGACTCCCAAACCAGTTGGTTTTAGGGCACTAGGTGTTAAAACACCATTACAGACTTAATAACTCAGATCTCAGACATTTTTTTATTTTTTTTATTTTTTATTTTTTATTTTTTTTATTTTTTATTTTTTACTCCACTGCTTTTTGAGATGCTTCCTCCAATTAAACTAGAGCACTGAATATTACAAACTTTTCAATTATAGCTCATGTCTGTATGTTACTATATATGTTGATAATATCTGCTAACTGAACATATGAAGATCCAATTTAGTCCGGTTTAAGGAGAATTCACAAATTAAATAATTCAAAATGAAATAAACAAAAATTAACTTGTTTCAAAAATGGTTTTAGATACGTCTCAGGAGTGGAAACTCCTTACTCGGCTATCTTTTACCAATTTCACCCTTTTAGTCAAAATAAAAACACAAAAACGCAAAATATTTTTGTAATTTTTGAAAATTTTTCAATTTTTTTTTTGTATTTTTCGAAAAATTTTGGACTAAAAATAAAAACAACACACAAAAAAAAAAATAAGGTACTGATCAACTAATTCCCTCCCCCAAACCTAAATGAGACATTGTCCCCAATGTCTTAAACAGTAAAAGGAGAGTTAAGAATGTCGTACCTGGTTAGTTGAAAATCTACAGGAAATTAAAGGTTAAGATCCAGATTAATCCTACGCCTCTTACCACGATCGTCCTCGGACCAATTTATCTTTGAAAGGATAGGGTCAACTTGTGGTTCATAGGCTAAAAGTTGGTCTATTAGATCCGGAGCAGCTCTGGCAGTATAGATGAGTTCTTTCATAGGTTTTGACACGAACCTATTTCTCCGGGCATCATCAAGAAACACACAAAGAAAATCATAAAATCCATCAACGTTAAATAGTCCAAGCGGTTTCTGGTGTATGTTCAGGTTCGCCCAAGATAGAACTATAAAAATTTCCTCCAATGTGCCCAAGCCACCTGGCAAAGCGATAAAAGCATCAGCACGGTTAATCATTTCTACCAGTCGTTCAGACATACCTGGCACAATAAGTTCCTCTCCGTTTGATGATCCAATAAGATTTGCCTCTGCCAAGGGTTTTGGGATGATTCCAAAATGTGATTGTCCTTCATGTACAGCTTTTGAAACGATCCCCATAAGTCCAAGATTGCCTCCGTCATATATTAGTGCATATTCCTTGCAGCTAAGACTCGACCCAATTCATGTGCTGCTTCTACGTATTGTGGCTTAGTACCAACACTACTACCGCAAAACACACAGATGTTTTCAACTCGTCTTCTTGAAGTGGCTTCCATTTTTTATGTATTTCTTTCTCAAATCAGGATGCCTTCCAAAGTGCAATGACGAGCTGAATTTATAGTACCTGAAACGGGTGAGTAATAATAGCACTAGTATCTTCCATAGGAAGCTTGTTTAGCTAAACAACAAAATGAAATCGTGAAAGGTCAAAAAGTCTGGATCCTGTCTACGAAAATAAAGATAATTACAACAGAAACGTGAATCAAAGCAATAATTAAGGCAACGAAATTGTGTACGCAATACGCCACTCGTTTGGTATATAAATCCATTAGGATGCGTCTCAAGAATTAATTCCTTACTCAGCCATTGCTAATGAATTGTTTCTCATCTTTGTGATTGCCAAACACCATTCCTTCTGTCTTAAAATGCTTTATTTGTGCTTTTCCCTACAAAAATAATACAAAAAAATTAAAAACTCTACAACATGTATACACAAAATATGAAAACAGAAATTACAACAAATTGCATGGGTTGTCTCCCTGCCTGCGCTAAATTTTTCGTCTTCAGCCAGACGTGACTGAAATCCATATGTCAATGAGGTTTCAGCGTCGTTTTGGATGTCCGATTAAAGACAATCCCGTGAGCGTTGCTTTTGAAAGGTCTCTTCCAACGGTAAGGTAGCAGAAATTTTTTTGTCCCATTTAGTGCTTGTGCCACCTTTTTGCTCCTTCTTACTCCAGTGGTTCCTACAAAGAAAGAAAGAAAATCAGAAGGTCTCGTATGGTGCTTGACTTGGAATGAGAGTTCCATTCTGTCAAGCTTCTGGGCGATATATTTGATTTGTACTCCCTAAAACATCGATGTTTCTCCTGAATGCTCTGGATCATTATTAAGGTCAGACATTTGCTCCTTCATTTGCTCTGTTTCTTGCTCCACATTTTCTTCACAGATGTATTGTAAAATTTTTGTATTCAGCTCTTCATCTATCATCTGTGAAATACATGCTTCAAAATTGTCAACGTGAGGATGCAAAGATGTTTCTGACATTAGGTTTTCATCCTCTGATACGACTGGAATGGATGGTTCAGATAGATCTTCTTCAAACATCATGGTAAAGCATGCTCCAATATCTTCATTTTGAGGATTGAAAGTTTGATCCTCCGTTGTTGGTGCAGTTGGTACAAATAGATCAGCTTCATCCTCGTCAGAATCTGAATAATAAAAGTCAAATTGAGACTTTGCCGGTTCGGGCTCCTGAACTGATAACTCTGGTTGTTGATACTACTCAGCCTCATCCTCTGTTGAAGTGTCATTGTGAAATGATTGGTACTCGAAGGCTTCATCAGTGTCATCTGAAACTGGTTCTTGAGGTTTGTAGTTCTGATTTTCTGTGAATTGTCTCATTTGATCTGTCATCTTCTGAATGAATTCTGATTGTCTCTGAATACTTTCAAATTGATTCTGGTTTGTTTCAAGCATTGTATCCAACTTTTCTTTTCGTTTCTTGAACATATCTTCGAGAATGTTTAGCAACTGATCTTCCTCTGATGGTTCTGATTGTTGATGAAGATCATTGTAGGTGGGTGGTGGATAAAATGGAAAATGTGGTTCTGTGAAATGTGATGGCTCGTCATACCATGAAGGATCTTGATAGCTCTGCCACCCAGGATGGTAGTTGTATTCGCAAAAATCTCTAGGGTGGTTACCATTACATATGTCACATCTCCCCATTGCGTCTTGTTGAGCAAATGTGGTATTGCTTGGTTCTGGCATCCAGTGATAATTGTTGGGCTGGACAACAGGCCTCAGCAAACCAGACTGTTGCTCCCAGATTTGGGGTGTATCTTCTAGTAAAGCTCGTGATCTCTCAATCTCCCAATAATGTTCCATTTTTCAATCACCTGAAAACAAAAGAAAGAGATAAAAATTACAGATAAAAATAAAGAAAATTAGATACAAGTAAATTAGATAGCTTCAAAATTAATAACTCAAGAAAAATAAGTCCCCGGCAACGGCGCCAAAAACTTGACCGGCGTAAACACACACGTATAACGCAAACGCACATATCGTTCAAGTTGTATAAAAATATCGATCCCACGAGGACTTAATTCCTACTGTTGTTATTAATTATTGAATCTATTTATTTACAGATATCTAATTGAGGGAGAAGAAAATGATTACTTGATTGATTTGATTGATTGTAGAATTGCTAAATAAATAAATAAATAAAAAGACAAAAGAAAATACTTAGGAAAATAACAAAAGACACAAAGATCTAGGGTTGTGAATCATTCTAATATCATTTAAAAGATGAAGTGGTTGTTTCATGTTTGTGTAATAAATTGGTTTACTAACCTGGAACACTAAATTATGCAAAAGCCTCTGTCGATGGTCAGACGCAAATACCCAGTTTAACCCAATTGAACCATATGTCTTTGTCAACCAAATTATCTGGATTCATTAAGTTTCAGTTCCAATTATGGTTACCCCCGCCCGACAGGTTTATGTCTATCATGTAAGGAAATCTATTAAAGGGTTATATATCCTCAAAGAAGATCATGAGCTATTAAGTCTAAGGCTGAAACCTAAAATCCCTATGTCTAGTTCATTTTAGATTTACCACATCAATCTTATTGGTGATCAGACAACAAGAAGCATTAAGCTTAAGACTTAATAAGTAAACCTTTAAATTACCCAAACTATAAAATAACACCTTATAAACCGGTGATATTAGAATTCATCACAACCCCAAATAACTAACACATAACTAGGGCTAATAAAAACTTAAAAGTAAAAGACATAAAGTAAAAATGCTTAAAAGTAAAAGACATAAAGTAAAAGCTGAAAAGTAAAATAAAATAAAATGCTAAGGTAAAAGGAATTACTTTTACTATTTACTATTTTAGATATCTCCCATAAAATAATATATAAACTTGTGATAATATTACCAACCGACCAATCTGGCGGTATCCTTTATTAGTCAGGTTTAAACCAGATTAAAATGAATTATCAACCGACCAATCTGGCGGTATCCTTTTTAAGTCAATATTTTAAATAGTGAATATATTATTTTTAAGGGAGATTAATCTAAATAGTAACAGTAAAAGAATTACCTTTCACCCTAGCTGGGGAAGTTACCTCCTCATGGTGAATAGTAAGAACTATAAAAAGTAAAAAAAAAAAAAGTAAATTACTATATTACAAAACGTAATTAAAATTATTTACAAAACTAAAAACTAAAAAAAACTAAATCTAAAAGAAACTAGAGAGAGAAACTCTCTCTTTACATCAAAGAGATGAGAGAGAGTGGTGCATCTAAAACTGAAATCTCGAGCTCAATTTATAGGCGCGGATAGGCATCGGGCGTCGCGACGCTGAGGCCTTTGGCGTTGCTACGCCAGCTTCTGTCGACATGGCATGCTCTGGTTCGTCGGTTGCAGATTCTGGATAAGATGATAAGGTGACACGTGGCGAGTTTGTTGGAGACTCAATTATTATGACACGTGGCGGCTTCTGATTGGTCGGCTAGATTCTTATCCGCCACGTGTCAAATAAGGATTAGATAGCCAATAATTGATGCTGATGTGGCGACACGTGGGAAAGGACTGTCGGCACCGTAGGATTGCGACACGTGGCACTTCCTGATTGGCTGATGATGACATGGCGGTGAGGTGGCAGTTTGACTTGGTCAACCTGGTGATGTGGCTGATGACGTGGCAATGACATTGAGTGACACGTGGCACACGTGGTGATGATGACTGTCGGTACCGTAGGATGATGACACGTGGCACGGCGTATTTTAGCAGATCGGCTGTGATGGTGACATGTGGCACGGCGCACGTTAGCAAAGTCAAACTTTTCTCAGATTCTGATTTGTGGATCCGGCGCACGTTAGCACTGTTCGGCGCATGTTAGGCGTCGCGACGCGGTAAATTACCAAAATACCATTTTCGTCCAATTTTCACTGTTTTGGCCCAAATCACCTTCAGAATGTCCTGAAACTTTATTTATCTACAAAATAACACAAAACACATCAAAATATTCATAATACTCAAGAAAATATACAAAATATAAGGTTAAATGAGTGTGAAATAGTGATAGATTTACCACTCATCATTGGGCCAAGTTAAATTGAAGTTGTGGCTGATTGCATGACTTGGTCAGATTGATGTATTTGGGCCATTTTGGTGGATTTGGAAGATTTCTTGGGTTATAGAATTTGGTCCATGCATGAGAATTTTATGTGAAGGCTTTATTATGTCTAAGGCAAGATTGGAATGGGTCTTGGACGTGCATGGGCTGCCTTGATTGATTTGGGACTTAATTTCCGAATGGTGTATTAGCAGTGGCGAGATTTGCGCAGTGTTCATATTTTATCCATAACTTTCTTCTCCAATGTCCACTTTTTGTGATTCAAGTTGCATTGGAAAGAAGACTCATGGATCTACAAGTCTGTAGTTTACGTCAAACTCTAATTCGGAATCCTTCATGGTCCAATTGCAGATGCACGTTATCCCTACAACTTTTGTGTTAGATATGTTTTAAGGTTATTTAATGTTTAAGTGCTGGGCTGAATTTTAATTAAATTATAAAGCTCATGTATGAAAATTTGAAGGATTTTAAGTATTATTGGGTTTATTTTGCTAGGGTTTTATTATGTTTAAGTGGAATTAGGGTTAGCCACCTATTTAAATGGGTATTATTCACCATAACAAGTAAAATCTATCTTTTAATAAAAATGACTATTATCTTGAGAATTGAATAACCCTAAACTTATTCTCATTGATTTTGGATTATCGAAGGCTTGCTAACCATTTGTCGCGCACCCTTAGCACTCTAGGTTTCTGTTGCTTGCTCTTCAGAGGTTTAGAGTTTTTGATTCCGTTCTGCCTTGGCTTTCTTGGGAACTATTTCAATCTTTTGTGGGTTTGCTTGGCTTGTTCCAAGCAGGTTTTCATCAGGATGTGTGGACCTGAAATTCATGGCTGTGTAGGGATAAAGACTTTTGGTTTTAGATTAATCTTTTAAGTGTTTAATTGTGTTTGGTGGATATTAGAATAATGTTCATTCCTTGATTTTGTTTGAAATTATCAAGGAAGTAAAATGACCCTCATGGCCGAATGGATGTTGATGGTAAAGGTTGTTGTTGTGTTGTATTTTATGGTGATAAGCATGAAATAAATATGTTAGGTGGTGATGATGAACATGTATGTATGTATGTTGTGGCCAAGAGGATGATGTTGAGTTATGTTGAGCTTGATAATAGGCATGTTGGCCAAATGGTGTGTGATGAGGTTAGTGATGTTGTGAGCAAGGGTTTGGTGCCAAATGAAGCGTTGATGTAGATGATATTGTAGAGGAGTATGTTCTTACGATTTTGGCCTTATAGAAAGTAAGAGTTGTAACGCTTAAGTTGATAGAAGAGGTTAAAAATTATGGTAATTACCGGGCGCTTAGTGTGAATAGATATTATCAAAATATGATAGTAGAATATATTGATATGATGAAGATAATAACATATGTGGGATTATGTCTGTGTGTCTTGTAGAGAGTAGCAATGGGTAATCATAGCTTGTATTGGAGGTTACTTTGTAATTTGGCCTTATAATGTGCGGAGTAACAATGTTTATTCATTGCATGTGTTGGAAGTTTCATGTTTGTAGAGTTATATTTTTCACAATCTTGGGATTCACCAATAAGCTTAGTTTCAAGAAGACATTTATTGGCTTACGTAAGTTTAGTTATTTTGTTAGCTCGCCATTAGAAAGAAAGAGCGTAGAAACCTAACCTTCTCGATATCTTGGATTCATACCTCATTCATGCATAGAGTTCATACTATAAGTGTTCCTGAGTTCTAATCATACTTAAGTTCATGCTTTGTAGATTTGATGCAAGACATTTCAGAGGGCTTTGTTCGACCTCACATGTAGTAAAACCATGATTTAGCACCGTGAGTGGATATTTCTACTTTTGTTACTTTTGATATTTTTATTTTATAATTTGATGTTTTGATACTTTGATTTATGATTTTTAAGATATTTTGACGAAAGATTTTAGATAACTTGTTTTGACTACATATGATGATGATATGTTTCCATCTCAGCGCTTGATGCATGTTTTCGTGTTTTATGATTTTTCTTTATGTTTCACCCGAGGCGTTTGATAAATATATTTCTATCATAGAGCTTGATGACAGTTTTAGTTTTTAAAACCTATGTGACGCTTGTTATGAGGTCCTGACCATCAGAAAATGGCCGGCCCACTACCATTTGTCGACATGGTCCTATTCTAACATTGTCCGGTTTTTATGCGCGACTCGGACAATGAACGCTTGTTGGTTTTTATAAGGTTATCTGAAAAGAAAAGTAAGAGATTCTGATTTTAGTTTTTGATTTCTTCTAAATCTTCTATATTAAGTTTTACTTGATTTTATTTTTATGGTATCCATTCACCAGGTCTTTCAAAAGATCTGACCATCCTCTCACAGCTTTAACTTTGGTTACAGGTTTCCCTCTAGCCTCTTGGCGAGGTCTTTCAATGTCGAAAGACTCTTTTCGAAAGAGGTGGATGCCAGCTGCAGTCATACAGTCATCGAGTTGTACATGTTATATGGGTCCACGGTTTATATGTCATATAATAGGCCATAAGGCCGAATTTATGTTTAGCGTATTTACTTAGAAAATGTGATATATATTTAATATGTATGCAATGAGTAATGATTAAATATATAAGAATGTGGCAAATATGTGCAAATCATTCGTATGACTATTGTTGAGATAGATTCATATATATTATAGGTTCATGCATGAGTATCTGTCACAGTTCATCACAAGTCATGCATGCTATATCTGAGACTTAGGGAATGATTATGCATTCTTCTACCGGTCATGTCCCGGAATATTGAGATGTGACAATATTTTCACGTGTAATTGAATTTATTTTAATTAAAAAAATAAAGTAAATGCATTTATTAAAGAGTATTTTAATTTTTAATTATTTTTCATAGTGTTCAAAAAAATAAAACTTTTACCCAGATACATCCATTATCATGTTAATATAGTAAAAAAAAAAAAAAAAAAATTAATTAATTAATTAAGAGTGGGTATAAGAAATATTGTGGTGTAACATTATACTATATCTTTATACAAATTTTAGATTTTACTATAAGAATTATTGAGAAAAAAATAAATGGGAACAAAAAGTATTAACTGTAATATTTTAATATTGCTGTAAAATATAAAATTTTGTAAAAATATAATAATAAAATGAAAGGTTTTATAATAAAATATAATATTTGTAAGTGTAAGTAGTAAAGTGTGATAACTTAATATTTCTGGTACTCATTTATTATTTTTCACAGAGTCAGAATATGAGGGAAAGTAGCAACTGGGTGGGTGTACTTAAGGAGAAAAGAGAATACATGGGTCTCCATATATAGTTGTTGCGAGGTCTTTATTCAAATTAGCAACAACCGCTACTGGTTTATTAAATTGAGTATGAAAGCGAGAAAGTTTCCAAAAATAATGCAGCTACTGAGAACCCACCGTCACCGACAATCAATTGTAGCTCTCTAATTTTATAATATTTTGGGCATATCAACTATAACATGACATGGAGTCATTGATGGAATAAAATACCAAAACAAAAGCTGATCATAGATATTAACAATGACAAGTCTTGCTACTGAATTCGAATTTTCACCTAAGAATTTATGAGAGTACAAACTCTTGCATCCTTATAAACTTTGCCTTTTCTACAAAAATATCCTTCATCTGGTGCGCAGTGTATGTCTTGTGAACATATGCACAAACCCTCAAGTGCACAACCCTCTTTGACTATTGTCACCCCATCTTTGAATCCAAGAATTTGATCTGTCCACTCATTTGAAAACAGTCCTAATGGATCATATTTCTCTTTAACCTTCAAGAATTGTTCAGCATTTTTGTATTTCTTAATGACTCCATCAAATACTAGGTTTCGATTCTTTCCCCAATGCGGTAACCCTCCGTATTTGAACACAGCCATTTGCTCTACTTCTTCAAGTATATCTTCATAAATCCTTGGAGCCATTGGGTCTTTACTTCGATAATATGTGATATCAAAGTCCAATGAATCTTCTTGTTTACCTAAGAATGCACTTGAACGTTTAACATAACGTATGAGAATTCCATTGTTGACTTCCACACTGCACAGTCCGCTTGGAACCAATGCGATTAGTTTTTGCACATCTTCGATGAAGCTTTTGACAACAGACACACCGACACTGATTCCAGATTGGAAATAGAATCGACCTTTGATTCTTGGGTCCCAACCACATGAGGTGGTTAATCCATCTTGCTGACTATCGAGACAAGACCCTGATGATTGAAGACGATTTTGAAATCCAATTACGGGATAGCCCGTAAAAAGAATACCTACTAGTCCAAAATACTACAATTAATTTACGTATTATACATGTTTTTTTTAGTTTAAAGATGAAGCTGTGTTTGTTTTTCTGATAATGCCTAGGGAAATTACTGCAGAGAATAAGCAATTACCATTATTGGTTAAACCAAATGCAGAGGCCAGCAACGTTGATGTTATTAACTTTGCACTCGTGCATTTGCCATGAACATCACCAGTAGATTCTTGTGTCTCCTCTGGTTAATTTAACAGACCAATTTAGTCAACTCAATCTAGCTGTCTAGCTTGAAAGTGACAGAAGTGGACTAGCTTTTAACATATTATAAGGCATAAAATTTTAATGTTGATTGAATAATATTTAAATTAAATAGCTAACGTACTAACCCGTTGTGCTAATGGTTGCCAATTCAAGTGAAGGCTGTGAACGGAATCCTATGAAATCATACAAACCATTGCCAGTTGTGTTAACAGAAACTCTGTCGTCGATTCGATAGACAGCTTTGCGTTGACTTGGGTACCAATTTATGTCTGCGAACTCATGTTCAATGCCAAATTTAACTGCTTGATTTGCTAAATCTGAATCATCCTTCTTCACATAGGTGATGGATCGCTTGAAGAGGGGTTGCAACTTCAATGTCACCTATAAATAAAAAATATTTTACCTTTTTTGACAGTAATGTTTCTAACTTTCAATAACAGCCCAAAAATTCACATTTATTAGAGGGAAAGAGACAATTAGACCACAAATATTTAAGAAAATAACCATAAAATCTTTTAATATTTCAAAAAAAAAAAAAAATATGCAGATCCATATTCCTTAATAAATTTTGTTATTTTGAATGAAAAATATAATTTAGTATATTTACTATACATTCTCACAAAATAAATAACACTAATCATTTAATTATTAAAAGAAACAAAATGTGTTAAGAAATAAGAGGCTGAATATCTTTTTATTTTTTACATTAGGAGATTTTATATATTTTTCCTTAAAATATCCTTTGTCCTTTATCGTAATATCAATAATAAAATGTACTTACGAGAATGATTCAAGTAGCTCTATTCTTTATAAAATTTAGTAATTAATTAAACGGGACCAATAGAGTGGGCAAATGGATTGAGATTTGAAAAGTCATCATCACTAATTCAAGTATATTTATAAGTAGGCAAAAACAACATGAAGGATTGAAAATCATATATACCTGAGATATTACTCCAAGAACACCTAGGGAAACTTTAGCTGCATCAAGATCTGGATCATTCTTATTAAGCACTCTGACTTTAACAAATCCATCTTCAGGTTTTCCAGGACTTAAAATTCTTAATGTAACAACATGTTCATGAACAGCACTGCCTTTGCCCCATAATGAGCTCCCATGGGCACCCGTGCTCAAAAGACCACCAATTGTTATACCCCACCAGTACGGTGCATGCGGTAAAGCTAGCTTTGCCTCAGCAGCTGCCTTGATTAGCTCCCTCAATGTCACACCACCCTCGACAGTCATTGTCATTGCTTCGACGTCGATTTTTATCACGCGGTTAAGCTTGTTTGTGCTAATAAGCAACCCATCTTCGCCGTCTAGGCAAACAAGCTTGGGAATGCTGTGAGACAAACGAGTTGCAACTTTGATTTTTCTTCTGGCCATGGATGAATTTGATATTATTGAAATAAGCTCTTGCTCTGTGGCGGGATATTCTACGTTGGCTGCTTTGCACACACTTCGATCGGGGAACATGCCAAGGTAGTTAGTGATTGTGCATTTGCAATCATTTGATAAACATTTTATGGATTCCTCGGGCGGACTGCTAGTCACCCTCAAGATTAATACAAAAACACATGTTGATCGGAAAAGTTGCTGCGATACACTCATTTCGTAATTTGGAGTTGTACATGCAATGCTTGGATGTGTGCTTGTGTGTGTATATATATATATATATGAATTATTTTATAATTAGGAATTCCTCATTTTATTAAATTAAAGAATAAACAAATGGATAAAAATATACATATTTCTATACATTCATAGATAAACCATATTATATTGAATTTTTTTTTTTTTATATCTAATTTATTAAAACAGAAAATATTGAAAAGTGACTAATATATGGATATATGTATATATAATTCTATAATTTGCCGTGCTTTTAGAATCGGACCAATAATCGAATCGGAAATCTAAAAAATTCAATGGATTATTGGTTTAACCGGTTGAATCGGTCAAACAAATCCACAAAACCAGCTGATGTTATAAATAGTTTTATTTTATTAAAAATTATAAAAAATATTAAAATTTTGTTTTTGGTTTTAAAAATTAAAAAAAAAATTAAATCAATCTAGATCTAATTTTATTTTTTGAAAATCAACTTTTAATATTGAGTCGAATTGGACTCACGATAGGATCCCGTTTCGATAAATTGAACCAGTCGATCCGAGACACCTTTCAAAACAATGATTGTTTGGAATGAAAAAAAAATTGTATTGCATAAAATCCATGATACAGCTGGTGGGTTTAAAGTCAATATATTAAATGGCCGTAAATAATTTGATTCGAAAATGATGTTGTTGGGTCGTAATTACTGATTAGAGAATCAGTCTTAGCGAAGCTTAATTCTTATTTTCTCTTCGATTGCGTGGTCATGTTAACATGTCTTAGCACGTAGTCCCTTTTCCTTTTTATTAGTTTTGACTTTTCGATTTTTATTCCCTTTATTTTTGTTTTGTTTTTTTTCCCTCTCAATAGAATTATTCTCAAAGATCCGTTTTGGACTTTTGGAGATTAATTTTATACAAAAGTACAAATGAAATTTGGGTTTTATCGCATACTCATTTTACATATTAATTTAAAATAAGTTCTCCTCTCTCGTACGTTTCATAAATTGCAATTTGCAATCTTATATATATATATATGATTTTGTTTCGACATATGACCACAATACATTCTTTATTCATTATATATTTGTTTTGTAGGAAATTATCATATTTCCATTAAAAAATTAATTGATATTTGAAAAAACACACAGTTTTAAGAAAATATCATCTGTACATCCAAAGTTATTAAAAATTATCAATTACCACCCAAAATTATAAGAAGTTTTATCATATATCAACTCGAAATTTAACGGATGTTCAAAAAAATATAATTTTGGGTGGTAAATATTTCTTTTTTGATAACTTTGGGTGTACAAAAGCCATTTTCTCAAAATTGAGTATTTTTTGAATATCGGACAATTTTCGGGTGGGTAGCTAATAATCTCCCTTGTTCCTATGATAAAGAACGTCATAGAAATGCTAGAGCTTATTGCTCGCATCACAATACGAGGGAACATGGCACCGAAAGATGCAGAGACATGCAAGAGCAAGTTGAGGATCTGATGAGGAATGACTACCTCAACGAATGCACTGACCATGATGCAATGAGGGCGAGGCAGCGCAGATAGCAGAGGTCGTCAGGTCGGGTGCCTATTGCTTGGATCAGCTGGATGGCACATGACTCAAGAAGCTCTATAATGTATAGATGCCGCATAGGTATTTTTCACTAAAGCCTTTTTTAGCATGACCCTCAAAGAGCTGTAAGATGGGTAGTGTGGACGCAGGATTTCGCCTGAGGTCCACAATCGAGAATTTATATGATGAGGTACTAGCGATCCTGCAAAACAAAGATAGGGTGAGCGAGGAGTCCCTATACACCGGTGTGGTGGGCACCGTAGGTGCTCCGAGAATCAAGTCAGTAGTGAAGACGAGCGGTAAATAGTGGAAGAGCAATGTCTGAAGTTCCTTGACCTTTGTAGACTGCCGTGAGGGCGGTGGCTGGTCTATAGAGGGTGAGAGGCTTTGAGAGCTTAAGATTAGAAAGCTTGAGCCCCTTTCATAACTGAGATTTGCATCCTTTTTATAGGCTAAAGAATAGACTATTAGTTGGAACATGGATCACATTTATGAAGGTGTCCCCACTAACATATTAAACACTTGCCTTTCGGTGCTGTATAAGCTAATTATATGGAGATTAATTGAAGGTGAAGTGATATTTTTCAGTTGAAAGCAAATGGGGTGCTCTGTGGGCTTTGGCTGGAATACGGGCGAGATGCAAAGGGTTCGGGCCTTTGGCCAAACCTTTGTCTGGAAGCCATTTGAAGGAATTTGGGCTCTGTCTATTATTGGGCCTGGGCGAGAAGATAATTATACCCTTGGCCTAAATTTGGCCCATACAGGCAGTAGATCTCTGGAATACAAATAGTGTTTTCCCATTTTTAAATAACTTACTTGCACCTTTACACGTTTTTTATTTATTTGAATGGAGTGTTGGCCAGTACAGTTTGTCCTCTACTCTCTAATTTAATGAGTCTTGGCTTGGAGAGTACGAGTATGTCGTATGGGGTCGGCGTAGACGTACCTAAGCATTGATGTTGTTTGGACCCGTCAAATGTCATACCATGTTGATGGAGCCAAATAAACATCAGGGATGATCCTCAGTCGACTAGATATGGACTTTGTTGTTGCTTGGACCTGTCAAAGGTTATATTATGTTAACAAAACAAATACCTTGAATGATTCTCAGCCGACCAGACATAATGATGATCTTGGAGACTGTCACGAGTTATGAGGAATGTTCCCGTCGACTGGACTAGATAAAGGTCTAGATCACATCCAGTCAACCCGAACTACTGTGGGTCTGGGGGAGTCTATTATGTCGGCTGGACTAGATGAAGTTCATGGTCTTGATTTTGACTTGTCATGAGCCAACTATATATCAAGGATGATCCTCAATCAGCCAATCCTGGATGATGACGTTGCTCGATCATGGGATTATCCTTGGTCGACCTGACCTGGGTGTTGATGTTGTTTGGATCTGTCAAATGTCATATTTAAAGAAAATAAATAAATGTTAGGGATGCTCCTCGGTCGACCCGACATGTGATGCTCATGTAGTTTGGATCTATCAAGAGCAACATCATGTTTTAAGGAAATAAATATGTGTTCTCGATTCGACCTGAGCCATTGGGGAATTTTCCCGTCGACTGGACCAGATGAAGGCCAGGATCATCTCCAGCTGACTGATCCTGAGGAGGACCAGTGGGAGTCTTCAATGTCATCTGGACCAGTTGAAGGTCCATGTCTTGAACTTAATATGAGTCATTGGGGAATGTTCCCGTCGACTGGACCAGATGAAAGCCATGACAATCTCCAGTCAATCAAACCAGCTAAGAATTGGGGGAGTCTTCAATATCATATGGACAAGATGAAGGTCCAGGTCTCAAACTCAACTTGACATGAGTCATGTGGGGAATGTTCCCATTGACTGGACCAGATGAAGGCAAAATAAACTCCATCCGACTAGACCTGAAAAGGACCCAGGGGGAGTCTTCATTGTCGTTTGGACCAGATGAAGGTCAAAGTCTTGAACTGGGCTCAACATGAGCCATGAAGAATATTTCCGTCAACTGGATCAGATGAAGGCTAGGATAATCTCCAGCCAACTAGACCTAAAAAGGACCCAGGGGGAGTCTTCATTATCGTATGGACTAGATGAAGGTCCAGGTCTTGAACTGGGCTCGACATTAGGCATAAGGAATGTTTCCGTCGATCGGACCATAAGAATACCAGGATAATCTCATGCCAACTAGACCTAAAAAGAACCTAGGGGGAGTCTTCATTTGTCATATGGACCATATGAAGGTCCAGGTATTGAACTATGTCGTATGACATTGCCTGTAAGTTTCAAAACCACGGACATGGCTTGTAGAAAACAAATAATTCTTTTACCTGTCGCTTGGGTAATCCCAAGTGGCCCGTGTCACCTGGGCAATCCCTGATGATATGACATTACTTCTATTCATGTCGACTGGAATAATGTCGTCCGGACAATTGATGGTTCTTCTAAAGTAAGAATGGTGTTATATCATTTTAACAAGGGACAAACTCCATTCGAACACCTATGAGCTGGTGTCGACTGGATCCTTAGGGAATACTAATTCCACTGTTTTGACTTTGTCGTGTCGAATATGGTTCCCACATGGCCCTGTATTTATGCTTGAGATCGTGAACATTGTTAATAAATATGGATGACTGTTTATACCTGTCATCTGAAGGTTTCTTCAGGTAGGCCAATTGGCAGCTGTTATAATGAGTGTGCTCTTTGATCAACCCATCAATTGTCGAATGGAAGAAAGTGATGCGTCGTTGCCTTTGTAACTATCATTTGATACAATTTCATCTGGGATATTGGATGGTTCTCTAAGGCAAGAATAATGTCTGGTAATGTCGAATGGGACTCAATCATTATGTGTCGAGCTGTATGTCTGACATCACAAACAGGGTTAGTAATAAGGAGAGGCTTTATATCTGTCGTCTGGTGGTCATGTCTTCAGGGAAATTGATGGTCCTCTAAAGGAACCGTATCATGTTGTCTGAACCGAGAGGTAATCACCTTTTAAGAGTATCTATTATTTCCATCGATTAGGAAAAATCAGTGATCTTGATGTTCAAGGAATGTGCTTTATTGACGTCTGAGTTTATTTAAGCATCGAGAGAAGTTCCAACTGATGGTCCTCCAAACGAATAAATATCTTCAATTATCGACTGAAGAAAGCTGTTTATTTCCTTTTAGATTGTTTCCAGTCGAATAAAGTACTTGTTGGGCCTTAAGTGTTACGAAATGGGCTTCGAGATTCATGGGTTTTTGTCCTGTTATAAATGTAGCCCTAGTGATAATTTCGAGGCATCTTTGGAGGGAAAACGAGGCGCCAAAATGAAATGGGTTATAAGAGGGTTTTGAGGACTCATTTGCCTCATTCACCATAACTTTATCTCGTTCTGCAAGGTGGGGAGAGCTTTCTTCGCATTCAAGGTACTCTTCGTATCTTCTTTGTGTTTGTCTATTTCTTCAAGTTTTCATAGGGTAGATTCAATATGTTCTTAGTCAAATTAGGAGTTTGATCTTAAGGGTAATTATAGGATCATTTAAATTATATTTATGGATTAAGGCAGTTTGATCTTATAGGGTATAGAATTCAAGAAGATCTAGTGTTTGTAGGCTGAGATCTTATATCGATCGAGAGTTCTTCGAGTTCAAGTGACACCCCGATGGAGATGTATGTAGACTCGCCCCTATAGGTTGCCTCGCCTGTTCTGAGACTCACGAGTGGGTTTAAGCTTATGTGACAGTATAACCTCATTTAGGTATCTCAAGGATGTTTCTCTACTAACAATAATACCGGCGGATTAGGAGTCGAGTGGGATTCCTAGCACCAATGAGCCAAAAAACATACTGACAAAGAATTCCGTGAGTAGAGTGACCGAAGGAACCATGAGGGAGATGAAATTGAAGTATAGGTTCCCACAGTCGGTTGAAGTGAGGCTAGCCACGTTGAGTAAGAGGATCGACTATAAAATTTTATGGTGGTTTGGGTTTTACGAGCATTCATTTGTTGATGGGTTTAGGTTCCCATTACCCAAGTTGGTGTGGGAGGTATTGGACCATTATGAAATAGCATGTCGCAGCTGATGCCCAATACATGGAGAGTGCTACTATCGATTGAATACATGACGTACGAATTGGGGATCAAGATCGGGGTAAATGATCTCTTTTACACTTATTATCTGCAGGAGCATGTGGTCGAAAAGGGGAGATACCATTTGTTCATTCGACAAAAGAGGGACTATATGATATTAGGTCTGACCACAAATGATCAAGGGGGTTGGTAGAGATTCTATTTTTTTGTAAGAGGAGAGGGTGTTTTTGGGTCGACTGAGATTAGTAATACCCCTGAGTACTGGAGTATCACGAGTGAATGTGTCATTTTCTCTACGATATTGCACTGTTGTTCTGTCGACTGGCTGATGTTCATTTCCCTTTTTCCTTTTTGTTACAAGTTTGTCTCGAAATCGTACATTTGACGTGACTCAATGTGTCATTGTGAACACCAGTTATTTGTTGAGTATACCTACTGCAGAGAGGAATTAGAGGGTCGTGTTAGAGGGGAAGAGGTTGAGATTAACTCCGTTGTGGAGGGAAGTGTTCGATACTGAAGGTACCCCCTTAGCCGTACCTAAATATATTTTTGTCGTTATTCTGAGCACTTGGGCGTGTCGATTCATCTACGAGATCTTTTATTTTTGCGACCTCTAACGCCTGAGGAAAATTTTACGCTGTGGGGATAATGGCTGGTCGTTTAAAGCTTTCGTCGATGGAAGAAATATTGGTAAGGAGAAAGAGTAGGAAGGCCAAAGGGAATAAGATTGAGATGGTCTCTGAGCCTCTATTATCGAAGGAGGATGCTCCTATTAAACCTCATAAGGAAATTTCCTTAAAGGTGTCGATTGAGGCGGTTCAATCCTCGAGAAAGAGGAAGTTATTGATTGATATAGAGGAAGACTTGGAGAATGTGGTCATCAAGATTCTGCGGAGTACGACCGTGATGTCGGATCCCTCTAGCTTGTCCAGGTTCGCGGAAGGATTATTACTACATGAGGATGAATGTCGATTGATGACTTTGGGACCAATGAAAGCGGCGAAAAGGGCAGTGGCTCGTTGTTATGAGGTAGCTTGCTATTTGGAAGCATTTATGTTTTATTCAACCTTTGACTAACATTTTTTGTTTCCATTGTAGACTCTGCAGTGCACCATTTTTCAGTAGAAATATATAGAGGCTAGTCAGAAGAGGACGAAAGATTTGGAGAAATCGAATATCGCTATGTGGAAGGAGTTATCAGAGGCCAAGGTTGAAATGGAGGCAGCGAAGAAGAAGGTGAATGAGGCTGAGAATAAAGCCAAGGCATTTAAGGTGACTTTAACTGTTGAAAAAGAGACTTTGTCGACTGAGATCGAGGCTTACAAAGAGAGTCTCAAGGTTGTAGAAGGGGAGAATGCCAAATTAGTTGATCGACTGGAGGTAGTTGGTGTTGAGGCCATGGTAAGAGAGAGAGGTAACCTGATGCGGCAGTACCTTACTGGGGAGATCACTTTCTAGAATTCGCAAAAATGGATCAAGCTGAATGAAAGATTGGACATTGGCCTTTCCTTTTCGATTAATAGCGAAGGTGGTGATTGTAGGCATTGCATTTTTACACATTAGCCCAATGATGAGTCTCGTATGGAGGCAACTACCTCTTTAGTCATGAAATTCGCGGGAAACAGACGTTGGAAGGGTAAAGTTGGAAAATAGAATTTTCGTTGGATTTAACCTCATTGTTTAGCTTCGGTTGCTTGTTGGACTTCCGTTTCAAAGCTCATCTTAGGCCCAAAACCCCCATAGACCACCTACCAAACCCAAACCAAACCCAAATACCCAAGTCAAACCAAGTCAAACCAAATCCATGCCCAAGGGAGAGTGATTCACGCCCAAATGCCTTCTAAATAGGTAAATGCATATTTATCACATGTTTAAATCAAATAAAATCCATTCCTAATTAGAAGAAATCAAATCAAATCCTTACCAAATCAAATCCAATCACAAATCCCAATTAGGAGATCTATTCCTTGTTAGACACCAATTAGGAGATTCTTTCCTAATATAATAAGGAAAGTCTTCTCTCTTCGCCTATAAAAAGAGACCTTCACCCCCATTCACAACCCTAGCACATATCCCTCTCTCAAGCACGTCCAAGCACTTTGTGAAGCCTCCATCACACGCCCAAAGCCCTCCTTAAAGCCTCCATTCCGCAACACCAAACCAAGACACCTCCATTGCCGCATCTCCTATTCTTCACCAATCCCCTCTCACGCCCAAGCCTGAAACACAGCCCTCCATTGCCGAGTTCCGGCCACCATTCACAGCCCTAAAACACCTTAAAATAAGCCTCTAATACAGCCCCAAGGTCGCACAAAATACCCCCCATTCATAGCCCAATTCAGCGCCCAAAGTAGCCACTAAAATGCCCTCACTGCACCTGTGAACTGCCGCAGTTCACCTTCTGTTCCGGTCAGTTTTTGTTGCGTCCATAGCCCACAACACAGTCCTAAAATCACCTAGACACCATCCTAAAAATCTTCATAGAGTTCCCCTAGAATACCTTAGGAAACCGCAACCCATAAGCCCTCCAAATCGCCCAAAACAGTCCACTAAATCACCAAAACAGTGACCTGAAACGTAGCAGCGAAACAGCAGCGAAACGGACTTGAAACAGCAGCCCGAGCATCAAAGCAGCGAGGAAAGACGTTGAGTAGACAAATCGGAAAAGCATCGGATCAATCTCCCTTCCAACGGACGTGTAACGCCCTTTCTTGAGACGACAAAAGAGGTTAGACCTGAGGGCACCCTTTTTACTTATCTTCTTTATTTTTGTTTATTTATTTTGATATATAATTGCATGAGAGTCGTTTGAGGCATGATGTGATTGTTGGATGAGCGGGATATGTGTTCCCTTTTGTGGTATATCGGATGGAAACCCGGACATAAATTCCATAGCCGATTCCGAATGGACGGTAGTATGGTCTGTACTCGGGATACAATGCCACGTACCACTTAAGATACACATATCTCGTCTCATCCAAATTTGTATTTGAGCATGTTATAGTCTTTCGGTTATTCGTTTATTATTTAAAGCATGGTATAATTTAGTTTGTTATTTATTTGTTAAAGCATAATTAGGTTGTTCCTTATGCATATTATTAGTTTATGATGTGTTAGGATAATGATTTATACATGTTGATTTAATGGCTCAATATGCTAGTTGTGTTACATTGCGTGGAGTTATTTGGATGAAAGCATGATTAGATCTAAGTATCCTTGAGCATGATTATTGAGTAGACTTGGTTGATTCATTACACAAATCATATCATCACAAGTGACATAAGTAAGGGACCATTCCGAACCCAACGGTTTGAGGTCTTCCCTTGCGAGGGGTGAGTGCGGCCTTAAATCTTTGTCCCGGTTCACACCGGGTGGCGACTCCATGTTATTTCGTACTTCCCAACTAGGCCGCGAGCCTAGAAGAGTGTCGCCCAGGTTCTGTTGTCTACAGTGATGGAGGGCAGGAAGTGAGTTCGAAGGAGGTTGCTGAAGAAAATATTGAGAAAGAGGTTGATGGTGTTGTTGAAGTTGCTACATGAGAGGAGCTAATTCATGAGAAGTCTGTGGAAGTTGACCCTGTTGCTGATACTGAAGATGCCATATCTACTGTTGAGGCTCTTGCTAAAGTTCTTCCATCTGATTTCTTTTTTGTTTTTAGACTCTTTGGAATGTAGACTATTGGCCAATGGCCCTTGTGTAAAAACATAATAATCTTTTTGCCTTAAATATATTGCCATGTTCCTTTAATGTTGCCTGGATTTTTTATTTGCGATATCTGAAATAACTAAGTCATCATCTTCAACTTGTATAGAGGCAGAATGCCCATAAGTCGAATAAAAATTTTACAAATTCAACTCGAATAAAAGAAACTAGGTAGTCTCTTTGTCCCCTAGTCATAAAACAATCACTAGTCGAGTGGCTGATTTATGGCTCATAGTCAGATAGTCTACCTGTAGAATCGCTTGAGGTGTATAATATTCTAGCTATTTTAGATGGGTCTTTCGTCCTCTGTTTTCAACTTGTAGGTTCCTTATCCCACGACCTTCGTAATGTTGTATGGCCTTAACATGTAGGTCTAAGCTTCCAATCTCCAATCTCCAACATCCTTAGTATTCTGAAAAAAATTTACATACGACCCAATCTCCTTTCTTGAATGTTCTGCGTCTGACATTCTTATTGAAGTACCTAGCCATTCTCTGCTGGTGGGCCGCAAGTCGTATAAAAGCGTTTTCTATTAATTCATCAATGTTATCAAGGCTGTGGTTCAATATATCCCGATTGGAATCTTCCTCGAGCCATTGGTAGCGTGAGGATGGGACATTTACTTTGGCTGGAATGACCGCTTTAGCTCCAAATACTAGTGAGAATGGGATTTCCCTAGTCAATGAACGAGTCGTTGTTCTGTAGGACCACAACACTCTTGGAATTTCATTTGCCCATGCTCCTTTTAATTTCTCCAACATTTTCTTTAATATATTCATTATTGTCTTGTTGGAAGACTCGGCCTGACTGTTGGCTTGTGGGAAGCATGAGGTTGAGAAGCTTAGTTTGATTCCCCAATTCTTACAAAAGTCTTAGAAGCGGTGGCTGATGACTTGGGAACCATTATCAGGCATAATCTCTCCCAGTATCCTGAATCGATATATGATGTTCTTCCAAACGAAATCTTATACTTCACCATTACGTATCTTGGTGAAAGGTTCAGTTTCAATCCATTTGGAGTAGTAATCTGTCAACATAAGCATGTAGACTCGCTGTCATGGGGCGGTTGGGAGTTTTCCAACGATATCCATTCCCCACTTCATGAATGGCCAAAGAGAAAGAATATGATTGAGTCTTTCTGGTGGAAAATGCGAGACCGCGGTGAACCTTTGACACTTATCACATCCACGAGTGAAGTCTATAGCATCGGCTCGCATGGTAGGCCAATAGTATCATGCAATGTGGGCTCGACATGCAAGGCATCTTCCTCCAGAATGATTCCCACACTCTACCTCCTGCAATTCTGCCAACACATAGCGTGCTTCCTCGGAAGGAAGGCACTTGAGGTAGGGACCGGTGAAAGACCTCTTCAGGAATTGGTCATCGTAGAGAGTGAACCTCGCAGCTTGGCGTTGAATCTTCTGACCCTCGACTTTGTCCATTGGGAGTGTGCCGTCTTGCAAGTATCTGACTATCAGAGTTATCAATGAGTCAGCTGGGGCGATCGAGGCGACTAACCGACGTAATCCCACGCGTATAACGCAAGCGTACGTATCATTCAAGTAGTATAAAAAGTATCGATCCGATGAGGACTGAATACCTAAGCTATTAATTTATGAAGCCAAATGTTTACAAATATCTAACGGATTGGTTGTTTTGATTAGATGGTGACTTTAAACTTAAAACAGAAAATAAAATTGTGCAAAAGGAAATTGAGGAAAATTCAATATTATTAAACTATCCAGGGTTGTGAATCTTTCCAATATCTTTTTAAAAGATGAAGTGGTTATTTTACGTTTGTGTAATATATCGATTTATTAACCTGGAACACGAAATTATGCAAAAACCTCTTCTGATGGTCAGATACAAATACCCAGTGTAACTTAATTAATCATATTCCTATGTTAACCAAGTTATATAAATTCATTACGATTAAGTTCCAATTATGGCTACCGTCGCCCGACAAGTATATTCATATCCTGTAAGGAAATCTATTAAAGGGTTATCTATCATCAAGGAAGATCGTGGACTACTGAGTCTAGGGTTTAAACCTAAAATCCATTTTCCAAGTTCATTTTAAGTTTACCAAATCAATCTTATTAATGGCCAGTTAACAAGAAGCATTAATACTCAATAAATAAACCTTTATATTACCCAAACTGTAAATTAACCCATTATAAACCGGTGATATTGGAATTTGATGAGTTGTAATTATATCATTATTTCCCACTAATTTAACTTAATATTTTGTATAGTTTCTTGAGTTTTATGAATATTTTGATGTGTTTTGTGTTATTTTGTAGATAAATAAAGTTTCAGGACTCTTTGGAGGTGATTTTGGGCCAAAAAAGTGAAAAACGGACAAAAGAGCATTTTCGTAATTTTACGCGTAGCGACACGCAAGCCTTTGGCATCGCGACGCCTAACAAGCACCGATCCATGCTAACGTGCGATGGGTCCACAAGTCAGAATCTGTGAAGTTTGACTTTGCAAACGTGCGCGTGCCATGTGTCACCATCACATCGATCTGCTAACGTGCGCCGTTCCACGTGTCATCATCCTATGCTACCGACAATCGCCATCGCCACATGTCACCACATGTCACTCCACGTGTCATCCATGTCATCGCCATGTCAGCAGAAGATCGAGTCAACGTTCCACGTCATCGCCAGCCAATCACGAAGTGCCACATGTCGCAATCATACGGTGCCGACAATCACTTTCGCCACGTCAGCATAATCATTGAGTTTCCAGCCGCCTTGCCACGTGTCACCTTATCACCTTATCCATAATGCCGCGTGTCAGATAAGAATTTGAAGCCGGCGAACCAGAAATTGACACGTGTCGCGTCGCGACGCGCAAAGCCTTGCGCGTCGTGACGCCCGAAGCCTACCGAGGCCTATAAATTCAACTTGATGTTTCAGTTTCAAATTACCACCTCTCTGAATTCTCTGATGTAAATATGGAGTTTTCTATCTAGTTTCTTTTAAATTTCAATTTTGTAATTAATTTTAATTACGTTATGTAATAATAGTAATTTACTTTCTTACTTTTACAGTTTTTACTATTCAACCATGAGGAGGTAACTTCCCCCTGCTATGGTGAAATGTAATTCTTTTACTATTGCTATTTAGATTAATCTCCCTTAAATATAATATTCACTATTTAAAATTTGACTTAATAAGGATACCGCTATATTGGTCGGTTGGTAATTCATTTTAAACTGGTTCTAATTTTGACTAAGCAAGGATACCGCCAGATTGGTCGGTTGGTAATTAAACTTTATTACTTCCTATATGGCAGGTTTATGGACAAATTTTGATACCGCCTATATGGCTGGTCGGACTTAATTGACCTAATCAGGTTACCGCCTATATGGCTAGTTGGTAATGTCATCACAAGTTAATATATTATATTAAGGGAGGTATCTAAATTAGTAGTAGTAAAAGTTGATCCTTTTACCTTATCATTTTATTTTATTGTAATTTATTTTTCAGCTTTTACTTTACCGCAATTACTTTTCAGCATTTTTACTTTATGTCTTTTACTTTTAAGTTTTTACTAGCCCTAGTTATGTGTCGTAACTAAGTTAGTTATCTAGGGTTGTGATGACTTCTAATATCACCGGTTTATAAGGGGTTATTTTATAGTTTGGGTAATTTAAAGGTTTACTTATTAAGTCTTAAGCTTAATACGTCTTGTTAATTGGCCACTAATAAGATTGATCTGGTAAATCTAAAACAAATTTGCAAAGGAATTTTAGGTTTCAGCCTTAGACTTAATAGCCAACGATCTTCATTGAGGATAGATAACCCTTTAATAGATTTCCTTACAGGATAGACATATACCTGTCGGGGCGGGGGTATAGCCATAATTGGAACTTAAACTTAATGAATCCATGTAATTTGGTTGACATAGACATATGGTTCAATTGGGTTATACTGGGTATTTGCGTCTGACCATCGACAGAGGCTTTCGCATAATTTCGTGTTCCAGGTTAGTAAACCAATTTATTACACAAACATGAAATAACCACTTCATCTTTTAAAAGATATTAGAAAGATTCACAACCCTAGATAGTTTCCTAATATTGAATTTTCTTAAACCTACTTTCGTGCAATTTTATTTACTTCTTTTTAAATTTAAAATCATCACCATTTCAAATCAATCAATCAACATGTTAGATACTAGTAATCATTTGACCTCATAAAATTAATAGATTAGGTATTAAGTCTTCGTGGGATCGATACTTTTTATACTACTTGAACGATACGTGCGCTTACATTATACAATTGTGATTACGCACCGGTCAAGTTTTTGGCGCCGTTGCCGGGGACTTATTTATCTTTCACTATTAGTTTTGAGGTTAGATACATTTACTTGTATCTAATTTATTTTTACTTATTGTTTTTTCTTTTCTTGTGTTTCAGGTTCTCAGATCCTTCATGAGACGAACCAGAAGCTTTGAACTCCGACCGCTTGACCCGAGATTGAAAGAACCATCAGACAGTTGAGAAGGGAGAGGCGAGAAGGCCAATAAGCAATTGTTAACATGGAACCTGAACCTTTGGAGGTTGCACCACTAATTCCCATTCGAGACAGAACCATTCTGGTGGTTGACAGACGCATTTCATGTATTGCATTTCCTCCCTTACCAGCAAATGCGAGTGACATAAAATTATGCATTCAGATGATTCAGCAGTCAGTTCAGTTTGGGGGGAATGGAACTGAAGATCCTAATACCCACATCAGCAACTTCTTGAAAGTTTGTGGCACTTTCAATTACAACCGAGAAGCTGAAGAAGCAATGAAACTGCGGGTTTTTCCATACTCCTTGAAAGACAGAGCTAAAGCTTGGCTACATTGACTACCAGCAGGTTCTATCACAACTTGGAACACTTTAGCAACCAAATTTCTTACAAAGTACTTTCCACCAGCCAGAACTGGAAAGCTGAGGAATGACATCACATCCTTTGTGCAACAAGACTCGGAAACTCTCTACGAAGCTTGGGAAAGGTACAAAGATTTGCTCCGGAAATGTCCTCACCATGAGATTCCAAAATGGCTTCAAGTCCAAACTTTCTATAATAGACTTTCTGGACTGATGAGAACCACAATCGATGCTGCTGCTAGAGGAGCTTTGATGGCAAAATGAGAAGATCAAGTCTGGGACCTAATCAAAGAAATGGCCAACAACAATTCCTTGTGGCCAACAGAAAGGAGCATGATCCAAAGAATTGTAGGAATTTATGAAAGTGGAGCCAATACAGCAGTCAACACCAAACTGGATCAGATATGCAAATTCATGGAGACTCTCAGCATTGGATCCACAAGTTCACCATATGGAGGAGCATCAGAACCAAACCAACTTGAAGATACGGTGAATTATGTCAACAATTTCAACAAACAGTGGAACAATCCATACTCCAACACCTATAACCCAGGATGGAGGAATCATCCCAATTTTTCATGGAGCAACAATTCAGGGTAAAAGAATTTTCCACCACCTGGATTCCAGCAATAGAACAAAGGCCAGGAGTTTGAAAAAGAACCAGAAATGAAAGAATGGATTGCAGAGATGTTCAAAAAGCAACAAGCAGCATATGATGCTATATTTCAAAGCCAATCTGCTTCCATCAAAGCACTGGAGAATCAAATTGGACAACTGGCCAATGCTCAGAGTTACAGACCGCCAGGTAATCTTCCCAGCAACACAGAACCAAATCCAAGGAACCGAGGGAATGAGCAATCTCAAGCCATCACCTTGAAAAGCGGTACTGAAATCAACAAAGATGTTGGAATCAAGGCAACAATTGAGGAAGTTCCAAAAGATGCAGTTCCACAGATGGAGGAAAAAGAAGCAAAGGAAAATGAAAAAGATCAGATCACTCCACCTCCACATTTTCCACAGCGACTTCAGAAAAATGAGCTATACAAGCAATTTGTTCAATTCCTGGAGGTGTTCAAAAAGTTGCATATCAACATTCCATTCGCAGAAGCCTTAGAAGAAATGCCCAGCTACGTCAAATTCATGAAAGACATTCTTTCACGAAAATGGAGATTGGGAGATTACGAGACAGTAGCATTGACGGAAGAATGCAGTGCCATCATTCAGAGGAAACTTCCCCCGAAGTTGAAAGATCCTGGCAGTTTCACTGTCCCATACACCATTGGAGAACACTATATGTAAGGATTTATGTGACTTAGGTGCAAGTGTAAATTTAATGCCTTTTTCTATTTACAGGAAACTGCAAATCGGAGAAGCAATGCCTACCTCAGTCTCACTACAACTTGCTGATCGAACGCTCGCATTTCTAAGAGGTGTTGTTGAAGATGTGCTGGTCAAAATCGAAAAACTCATTCTTCCAGCAGATTTCGTTACCCTTGACATGGAAGAAGACAAAGATGTACCTATCATCCTTGGAAGACCATTCTTGGCGACAGGAAGAACTGTTATTGATGTACAAAAATGAGAACTGACCATGAAAGTTCAAGACCAAGAAGTTACCTTTAATGTTTTCAAAGCCATGAAATTCTCGAGCGATGAAAATGAAGAAGAATATTTCAGAATTGATGTTGTTGATAGTATCGTTCAGGATACTGATACAACTTCCACGGACAAACTTGAAGCTTGCATCACCAATATGAGTGACAGTAAGCTAGATGCTGAAATCCTGTAATGTATCAACTACCTTGACAAACCATTCCGATTCAAATCGACACCACAAGTGGAAAGCTTCAAACTGCCAAAGAAAGATCGAATCAAGCCTTCAATTGAAGAACCACCACAGTTGGAACTGAAGTTACTTTCGAGCCATCTCAGGTACGCATTTCTTGGAAACTCTTCTGAATTACCTGTTATTATTTTTTCTTCGTTAACATTGGAGCAGGAAGAAAAATTGCTGAGAGTATTACGAGAGCACAAGAAAGCCATTGGCTGGACTATAGCAGAAATTCGAGGCATTAGTCCTTCATTTTGCATGCATAAGATTATGATGAATGATGAGTACAAACCCACAGTGGAGCATCAACGGAGACTCAATCCAATCATGAAGGAAGTCGTGAAGAAAGAAATCATCAAATGGTTGAAAGCTGGCATCATTTACCCCATCTCCGATAGCACTTGGGTTAGTCCTATGTAGTATGTGCCGAAGAAAGGAGGAATCACTGTGGTTACCAATGAAAAGAATGAGCTAATTCCAACCAGAACGGTGACTGGATGGAGAGTATGCATGGACTACCGAAAGTTGAACAAAGCCACGAGAAAAGACCATTTTCTGCTACCATTCATTGACCAGATGTTGGACAGACTGGCGGGACATGAGTTCTATTGCTTTCTGGACGAATATTCAGGATACAATCAGATTTCCATCGCCCTAGAAGATCAGGAGAAAACCACATTTACATGTCCTTATGGTACTTTTGCTTTCTGCAGAATGCAATTTGGATTATGTAATGCCCCCGCTACATTTCAGCGTTGCATGATGGCCATCTTCTCAGACATGTTGGAGCAGAGTATGGAGGTTTTTATGGATGACTTTTCTGTGTTTGGAGATTCTTTTGACCACTACTTGTAAAATTTGGAACATGTGTTACAAAGGTGCGAATATACAAACCTGGTACTCAATTGGGAGAAATGCCATTTCATGGTACATGAAGGCATTGTTCTTGGACACCGGATCTCACAAAAGGGAATCGAGGTAGACAAAGCAAAGATTGAAACAATTGAAAAACTACCTCCGCCGACCTCTGTCAAATGGATTCAGAGCTTTCTCGGACATGCAGGTTTTTACAGGAGATTTATCAAAGACTTTTCCAAGATTGCTAAACCTCTGTGCAATCTTCTGGAGAAGGATGTGCCTTTCAACTTCACCAAAGAATGCCAGGAAGCTTTTGAGATCTTAAAAAAAAAGCTGATTTATGCCCTCATCATTGTAGCACCAGACTGTACCCTTCCATTCGAGGTGATGTGCGATGATAGTGATTTTGCTGTAGGTGCAGTTTTGGGACAACACAAAGCAAAGATTTTCCACACCATTTACTACTCCAGCAGAACTTTAAATGAAGCTCAACTCAACTACACAACCACTGAAAAGGAGTTGCTCGCAGTTGTGTACGCTTTTGACAAATTCCGCTCCTATCTACTGGGTCCCAAAGTGGTGGTCTACACAGATCATTCAGCAATAAAATATCTGATCACGAAGAAAGATACCAAACCCAGATTGATCTGTTGGATACTTCTTCTGCAAGAATTTGACATGGAAATTCGAGACATGAAAGGGACAGAGAACCAGGTGGCAGATCATTTATCGAGACTCGAGAATGGAGAAACAGCTGGCAAAGAACTGATAATCAAAGAAAATTTTCCAGATGAACATCTATTTGCCGTGAAACAGCAAGATGCCCCTTCTGACTATGTCAATTTCATTATATCAGGAAAATGGCCGTTGGAATGGACAACTCAGCAACGAAAGAAGTTCTTCAAAGAAGTCAAGCATTATGTCTGGGATGAGTCGTACATGTTCAAACGCTGTGCTGATCAACTACTAAGACGGTGTGTTCCACATGAGGAAGTCAATAGTGTTTTGCAGCACTGTCATTCATCACCATATGGCGGACACTTCAGCGGAAACAAAACTGCAGCCAAAGTCCTACAATCAGGTTTGTTCTGGCCCACTCTTTTTAAAGATGCTTATCTTTTTGCTCTTCAATGTGAGAGGTGCCAGAGAACGGGAATATTTCCAGGAGAAATGAAGGACCATTGCAAAACATTCTAGAAGTGGAGATATTTGATGTGTGGGGTATAGATTTCATGGGACCCTTTGTTCCATCATTCAAAAACCTGTACATCCTGGTTTTTGTAGACTACGTCTCCAAATGGGTCGAAGCAATTGCACTGCCATCCAATGATTCAAAAGTGGTGATCAAATTCCTGAAAAAGAACATTTTCCCTCGTTCAGAACACCTCGTGCAATCAGCAGCGATGGTGGCTCACTTTTCTGCAACAGATACTTTGATGCACTCCTATCCAAATATAAAGTTACTCACAAGGTTGCCACTGCTTATCATCCACAGTCAAATGGACAGGTTGAAGTTTCAAACAGGGAAATCAAAAGAATCCTAGAAAGAACCGTTGGATCAACAAGGAGGGACTGGTCAACAAAACTGGATGACGCATTATGGGCCTATCAGACAGCTTACAAGACACCCATTGGTATGTCCCCATATCGATTGGTGTTTGGGAAATCATGTCATCTGCCAGTTGAACTTGAACACAAGGCGTATTGGGCACTGAAGAAGTTGAATCTTGATCCATAAGCTGCAGGAGAGAAAAGACTCCACCAACTCAACGAATTGGAGGAATTTCGCTTACAGGCTTATGAGAATGCCAGATTGTACAAAGAAAAGACCAAGAAATGGCATGATCGAAAAATAGTACACAGACAGTTGGAACCAAGGCAGCAGATGTTGTTGTACAACTCAAGGTTGAAACTTTTCCCTGGAAAATCGAAATTAAGATGGTCAGGTCCTTTTGAGATCACTCAAAATTTACCATATGGAGCTATTGAGTTACTGGATCCCAACACCAATGAAACATTCAAGGTTAAGAGTCAGCGTGTCAAACACTACTGGGGAGAATCATTTGAGCGACAAAAAGAAAGTGTCACACTTTCAGATCCAACCTAACATTCGAGAAGTCACGTCTAGCTGTCGACGTTAAACTTAGCGCTCGCAGGGAGGCAACCCATGTAATTTGTGTATATATTGTGATCTGGTGTGTTTTTATTTGAGTATGTAACTTTTGCAAGTAAAGTTATTTCACGATGGAAGAAGCTTTCGCAAATCTTCATAAGCAATTTCCTTCTCTCCCTCAAAAATCTCTGATGAAAGTTTACAAAGCTCGCTTGGAACAGATGAGATTACTAACAATCCATGGTGTTCCTAATGACATTCGTTGGGTAATTGAAGCACGGGTCTGATTGGCAGGTGAGTCTTCTGACTCTTTTATTTTACATATGTCGGTTTTGGAAGAAGCACCTATGCAAAGAAACGTAGAGCTAAGCAGATGGGTTTGTTACAAATGTGCACGCTGGAATTTCAATACTCGTTGTCGTTCTTTAGGAATGGTGTCTGATAATCGCGAAGACAAAATTAAATTCATTATAGATGGCTTGAGTAAGGAGTCTTTAGATGATATATCTTCTACTATTGAGACGCATCCCAGTGGATATGTTCATATAGCCATCTGCAAATTACATACACAATTCCAAAAAGAAAGACAACTGTTAAGTCTTGGGAATCTGACTCAAAAAGACCCTGTTTGCCAATTTATAAGAAAATTGGATGGGAAGCTTGTCCTTGACGCATAGACGTCAATCAAGCCGCTGCTTTTCTTATACATATTATATCTCTTTGCCTTTTCCTAATAATTGTAATTTTTTTTGTTGTTTTCTTTTATTTTCTCCGATAGGATCCAGACCTTTTGACTATCACGATTTATTTTACTGTTTAACTAATAATTGTCATTTGGCAGGTACTAGTGCTATTATTTTACTCACCCTTTTCAGGTATTATAAATTCAACTCATCATTGCACTTTTGAAGACATCCAGAGTAAAATATGGAAGCCACTTCAAGAAGATGAGTTGAAAACATCTGTGTGTTTTGCGGTACTAGTGTTGGTGTTAAGCCATAATACGTAGAAGCAGCACATGAATTGGGTCGAGTCTTAGCTGCATAGAATATGCACTTAGTATATGGCGGAGGCAATCTTGGACTTATGTGGATCGTTTCAAAAGCTGTACAGGAGGGAGGCAATCACGTTTTGGGAATCATCCCAAAACCCTTGGCAGAGGCAAATCTTATTGGACCATCAAACGGAGAAGAACTGATCGTGCCAGGTATGTCTGAACGATTGGTAGAAATGATTAACCGTGCTGATACTTTTATTGCTTTGCCAGGTGGCTTGGGTACATTGGAGGAAATTTTTACAGTGTTATCTTGGGCGAACCTGAACATACACAAAAAACCGATTGGACTGTACAACGTTGAAGGATTTTATGATTTTCTTTGTGTGTTTCTTGATGATGCCTGGAGAAATGGGTTCGTGTCAAAACTAATGAAAGAACTCCTCTTTACTGCCAGAACTGCTCCGGATCTAATTGACCAAATCTTAGCCTATGAACCACAAATTGACCTTATCCTTTCAAAGATAAATTGGTCCGAGGATGATCGTGGTAAGAGGCGTAGGATTAATCTGGATCTTAACCTTTAACTTTCGTGTAGAATTTCAGCTAACCAGGTATTATCTTCTAAACTCTTCTTCTACTGTTTAAGACATTAGGGACAATGTCTCATTTAGATTTGGGGAGGGAATTAGTTTATCAGTATCTTGTTTTTAGTTGTGTTTGTTTTTATTTTTAGTCCAAAATTTTTCGAAAAATACAAAAAAATTGAAAAATTTTCAAAAAATTACAAAATAATTTTGCGTTTTTGTTTTTATTTTGACTAAAAAGGTGAAATTGGTGAGAGATAGCTGTGTAAGGAGTTCCCATTCCTGAGACGTATCTCAACCTATTCGGAACAAATTAATTTTTGTTTATTTTCTTTTGAATTATTTAATTTTTGAATTCTCCATAAAATTGACTAAAATGGATCTTCATATGCTCAGTTGGCAGGTATTATCGACATGCATGGTAACATACGGACATGAGCTATAATTGAAAATTTGTTAATTCAGTACTCTAGTTTAATTGGAGGAAGCATCTCAAAAGTGATGGAGTAAAAAAAAAAAAACGTCTGAAATCCGAGTTATTAAGTCTGTAAGGGTGTTTTAACACCTAGTGCCCTAAAGCCAACTGGTTTGGAAGTCACTGACCCAAAGCTCGCTACATCGATCATGATGTTGTAAAAATATATATATCTGAAGTCTGAGTTATTAAGTCCGTAGGGGTGTCTTAACACCTGGTGCCCTAAAGCCAACTGGTTTGGGAGCCACCGACCCAACACTCGCTACATAGATGAAAGATATTGTATATAAATAAAAAAAAAAAATCAAAGAAAAAAATCAGAAAAATTATTCCATTACTACAAAAAGGTGTGAATTCTGATAAAACTTTAGGAAAAAATATTACTCTCTTCTCAACTGCACTTATGACTGTTGTGGGCAAAAATGAGTTGATTAATATTTTGTTGGCTGTGTATATGGAGAATGGTAAATATAATCGGAGAATTTACTTATTCGGTAATTTAGAAAGAACAAAACAACTAGTAACTTGGAGTAGAAGTTTCACTGATTAGTCCATAACTTCTTTATTCTCTTTTCTCTTGTCTTTTTGCTTTTGTGTGCATTAGTTTCACTACCTTTTTACTTTTGTAAAATATTTGTGGGTATCATTGTTGTAAACCCTCACGAGACTACAACTCGTCCACTAGGGACACCTAGAGGTTTAAAGGCTTGTTGCATACGCTAAATTCACAACCGTGATCCCTATAAAAGTGGCTTAGTTAAATTTTATTTACGTTATTTTATTCTATTTTTGCTCGAGGACTAGCAAAATGTTAGGTTTGGGGGTGTGATGAGTGGTAATTATATCACTATTTCCCACTCATTTAACTTAATATTTTGTATAGTTTCTTGAGTTTTGTGAATATTTTGAAGTGTTTTGTGTTATTTTTTAGTATAAATAAAGTTTCAAGACTCTCTAGAGGTGATTTTGGGCCAAAACAGTGAAAAACGGACAAAATGGCATTTTCATAATTTTGCGCATCGCGACGCCTTACGTGCGCCGATCCATGCTAACGTGCGCTGGGTCCACAAGTCAGAATCTGTGAAGTTTGACTTTGCTAACGTGCGCCGTGCCACGTGTCACCATCACAGCCGATCTGCTAACGTGCGCCGGGCCACGTGTCATCATCATATGGTGCCGACAATCACCATCGTCACGTGTCAGCCATATTATCACCATGTCAGCAGAAGACCGAGTCAACATGCCACATCATCGCCACGTCATCATCAGGCAATCACGAAGTGCCACGTGTCGCAATCCTACGGTGCCGACAATCACTTTCGCCATGTCATCGCCACGTCAGTATAATCATTGAGTTTCCAGCCGCCTTGTCACGTGTCATCTTATCACCTTATCCATAATGCCACGTGTCAGATAAGAATTTAAAACCGACGAACCAGAAGTTGACACGTGTCGCGTCGCGACGCGCAAAGCCTTGCGCGTCGCGATGCCCGAAACCTACCGAGGCCTATAAATTCAGCTCGAGGTTTCAGTTTCAGATGTACCTTCCTCTCTGAATTCTCTGATGTAAATATAGAGTTTTCTATCTAGTTTCTTTTAATTTTCAGTTTTGTAATTAATTTTAATTACGTTCTGTAATAATAGTAATTTACTTTCTTACATTTACAATTTTTACTATTCAACCATGAGGAGGTAACTTCCCCCTGCTAGGGTGAAAGGTAATTCTTTTACTATTACTATTTAGATTAATCTCCCTTAAATATAATATATTCACTATTTAAAATTTGACTTAATAAGGATACCGCTATATTGGTCGGTTGGTAATTCATTTTAAACTGGTTCTAATCTGACTAAGCAAGGATACCTCCAGATTGGTCGGTTGGTAATTAAACTTTCTTACCGCTTATATGACAGGTTTATGGACAAATTTTGATACCGCCTATATGGCTGGTCAGACTTAATTTGTTAAATCTAAAATAAACTTGACAAAGGAATTTTAGGTTTCAGCCTTAGACTTAATAGCCCACGATCTTCCTTGAGGATAGATAACCCTTTAATAGATTTCCTTACAGGATAGACATATACCTGTTGGGCGGGGGTAGCGATAATTGGAACTTAAACTTAATGAATCCATGTAATTTGGTTGACATAGACATATGGTTCAATTAGGTTATACTGGGTATTTGCGTCTGACCATTGACAGAGGCTTTCGGATAATTTCGTGTTCCAGGTTAGTAAACCAATTTATTACAAAAACATGAAATAACCACTTCATCTTTTAAAAGATATTATAAAGATTCACAACCCTAGATTGTTTCCTAATATTGAATTTTCTTAAACCTACTTTCGTGCAATTTTATTTACTTGTTTTTAAATTTAAAATCATCACCATTTCGAGAGGTCTATCCAGAGCGAAGCTGTTCCCGATCCAACGGCTAACAAAACCTCATATCACACTTGCATAAGTATCCTAACTTAAATATATGAGAACTATGCCGTTAAGCTTCCATAACGCGCACAAGTGCAATATTGGCCTATTCCCCATTATCGATGTCCAGTCTCGATAATACTACGACTAGGGATATTTAATGATTAAACCTTTCATGGATTAATATTGTCTCATATCTTATTAATCTGGTATTAATCATATGGACTTTTATCATTTATATATCCAAGTAATCCAATTACAAATGATAAAAGAGCAATTTCCTTTGTCACATAGTTAATTTGTACAAAGAACACCATGTCTTTTATAAATAGTGATGCTATGGGTCATAATTGTCCAACAATCTCCCACTTGGCCTATAGCCAATCACTCAAGTGTCTAACACTTGAACTATGTACGGGTCGCTCATGCTTATGCTGAGATATCGCTTTCGTCAACTATGTACGGGTCGCTCATGCTTATGTTGAGATATCGCTTTCGTCAGCGGATCTGCATGGTTATCATCTGAAATGATCTTTTCGATCTTGACATTGCCACGATGTATGATCTGACGAATCAGATGAAACCATCGAAGTACATACTTGGATCATTGATGAGACCGTAATTCTTTAGCCTGTGATGTAGCCCATCTCAGCTGCTAACAGAACTACTCCTAATCCAATTAGGAATTTTATAGATCCAAAATGCTTCTTTTGCTGCCCCAGCCGCAATAATATATTCCACTTTTACTGTTGAATCGGCAACAGTATCTTGCTTGGAAGATTTCCAGCTCACTGTTCCGTTGTTCAAACAAAATATGTACCCTTATTACGACTTATAGTCATCTTTATCGGTTTGGAAACTTGCATCGGTGATCCCAGTCACCTCAAGTTCTCAATCTCCATAAATTAAGAAAACATCCTTAGTTCCTCTAAGATACTTAAGGATGTTCTTAACATCAATCCAGTGACCATCACATGGATCGGCCTGATTGTGACTCCACATGCTCAAAGCATATGAGACACCAGGTCGCGTACATGTCTTTCAATGTACAAGTTCTCGGAGAATGCCAACAACCTTTGGATCTATCCCTGTAGATCTTTATTCCTAGAATAAAGGTTGCATCTCCCAAGTTTTCATGGAAAATTTTAATGAAAGCCAAGCTTTCATCGATTTAAATATGGGAATGTCATTTCTAAGAAGCAATACATCATCAACGTTTAGGACAATCATTGTCAGTGCGCTCCCACTAACCTTCTTATATACACAAGAATCATCAACGTTTTGAATGAAATCATATACCATTATGATCTCATCAAAACGTTGGTTCCAAGAACGCAATGCTTGCTTCAATCCACAAATGGATCGATTTAACTTACAAACCTAGTTTGCATGTTTTGGCACGATAAAATCGTTAGGGTGTTGTATATAACATCCTCCAAAAGGTTTCCGTTAAGGAAAACAGTTTTGACGTCCATCTGCCATATTTCATAATCGAAATATACAGCTTTAGCAAGCATTGTCCGAATGGATTTAAGCATGGAAACGGGTAAAAGGTTTCGTCGTAATCAACACCATTTTGATGACGATACCCTTTCGCTACAAGCCTAGCTTTGTACATTTGTATATTGCCATCCATGTCTGTCTTCACCATGAAGACGCATTTGCTACCAATAGACACAATGCCTTCTGGTACATCAACCAGTATCCAAACTTGGTTGTATACATGGAATCCATTTCGGACTTCATGGCATCTTGCCACATAGCGGAGTCGATACCTTGTATCGCTACCTCATACATAGCCGGCTCATTATCCTCAATAAGACTAATGTCTACGTGAGGTGAGATCAGAAACCCATACCTCTTAGGTTGTTTTCTGACTCTCTCCGACCTACGCTGTTCTTGTGTATTAGAAGATTATGGAACAGTCTCATCCCTGATGAACTGTTCATGTTCTGTGAGGGGATAAGTGCCAGGAACAGTATCACTCTGATTTTCATCGAGTTTTACTTTCCTCCCAGTTGCCACTACATTTAGGAATTCCTCTTAGGAAAACCGCATGGAGAGCAACAAAAACCTTGTTCTCTTGTGGGTTGTATAAGTAATATACTTTGGTTTCCCTATGACAACCTATATATAGGCACTTATCCGATTTGGGTTCTAGTTTGGTACCATCTAAACGTTCAATTATATGCCCAACATCCCCAAATCTTCGGGAATGACAAACCCGGTTTCTTTCCTGTCCATATTTTATATGGAGTCTATCCAACAGACTTTGTCGGAACCTTATTCAAAATAAGTATAACACTGTTCAATGTGTATCCCCTGAAGGAAATTGATAGCTCAGTGCGACTCATTCTTGACCTTACCATGTCTAAAAAACTTTGGTTTCTCCGTTCGGACACACCACTCAATGAGGTGTTCCGGGAGGAGTCCACTGTGAAAGAATACCATACTCTTTCAAGTAATCGAGAAACTTATTGCACAAGTATTTTCCATCATGGTCCAACTGTAATGTTTTAATAATTTTATCGGTCTGTTTTTCTCTACTTCGTGTCGAAACTCTTTGAATTTATCAAATGTTTCCAACTTGTGTTTCATAAGACACACATAACCATAACGTGATGCAACATCCGTACAGGTTACGAAGTATTGATAACCACCTCTAGCCTAGTTATACATGGGCCCACATACGTCACCATGAACGAGGGCTAACAGCTCGGTGGCACGTACACCTTTACTGTTAAAAGGCATTTTAGGCACTTTTCGTTATAAACAAGATTCGTAGACGTCATATGATTTAGGATCAAATCTGTCCATGTATCCATTCTTCAAAAGAGTGGATATACGAGCCCTGTTAATGCGTCCCAGACGACAATGCCACAAATAAGTCTCATCTGATTTACTCAGTTTGAGCTTTTTATTTGTCATGTTATATGTTTGAGATTCATTTATATTCGAAATATAAATATTGTTATTCACATCTAATGTGTATATCTCAATATCATCTTTATAAACAAAACACTAAGTGTTCTGGAACATAAAGGTATTCCCATAATGGGTTAAACTAGATATAGAGATAATGTTTCTAGTCAAACTAGATACATTATAATAATTTCCTAATTTAAGTACATGCCCAAAGGGCAGTTCCAAAACTTAGGTTCCCACAGCCAAAACAGCGACTCTCGTCCTGTTTCTGACTCGCAGGTCGATCTCATCTGAAGCCAGTCTCCTCCTAATCAGCATATCCCGCACATCAGTACATATGTATGTACCACATCCAGTATCAAAAATCTAATTTTTAAAACTAGTAGTGGACATGTTTATAACAAACATACCTGAAGTCAGAGCCTTGCCTATCTTCACATCCTTCATGTCTGTCTTGTCCATACGGCAATCACGCTTCCAGTGACCCTGTTTTCCACAGTTTAGGCATACGTGTTGGGATATGTCATTTGTCTTCCTAGAAGACTTTCACGATTTTGCCTTTGCCTCATTTTCTTCACACCCTCAGAAGCCTTCAGCCATGCCTTGGCCTTCTGAGATGTCGAAGTAAGATGCGCCTTGCGCTTCTTGCCCTTTTGGAAGCTCTGGCTCTGCCTCCTTGAGCATAGCCATTAACTCTCTAAGAGTTTTCTCTTGATCCATGATGAACCTGCCCCAACATTCAGGCAGAGACTGTAAGATCAAATCTATGGAAGTCTCGACCTTGTAGGTAATGCCCAGTTAACCTAACTGTTCGATGTCAGCAATCATTTGTAACACCTAGTGCTTGACAGATGTACCCTCTGATATACGCGAGCGAAAGAGCTTCTTTTGCAATTCGTACTTCTAAGATCTAAGGTTAGATCTGTGAAGATCCTTTAATTTCAATATCATGGTATAATGATCTAATCCTTAGTTCTGACAATGAAATTAAGAAGTCATTGCGGCAAGCATAACAGATTGAGCACTAAAGTTATCATCACGATGAGTTTTCCAAAGCTCATGTTCTACTATTTGCTCAACTCCGGGCTCAGTCCCGAGAGGTTTCTCTATGACATAGAGTAACTTCTTAGCTCCCAGAACTATCCTGAGGTTTATTTCCCAATCTAAAAAATTAGAGCCGTTAAAGACATTATTGCCCATGATGATGTCCTTAACGCTAATCTTTCTAGCCATCTCGATTGCAATAGTCTAACTATTCAATCAACAATTTTGGGTACACTCAAAATGTAATGGTTACTATAGTCCAACTATATAACCAACTACAAATGGAGTAGTGTCTTGTACATTCTAACTGTTCAAAGAAAACAATATTAAATATTAGTCCAACTAATATATTTATAACAACGATAAATAAAAATAAAAGAGCGCGTATTGGCAAGTATTCAAACGAAATTGAAAATTTAATACTAGCCTCCCACTATTTTTCAGCGAGCCTCTAACCCTCTGTGGAGTATTCTGAAAACCTAGTTTCCTAGTGGGCTAGGATCCCGTTAAATAACACACAACCTTGACTTTGGCCAACAAGCTGTATGAAACTTAACTAGGTAGATCTCTAAGATCAATTGGATCACATCCAACTCCTAGATCCGGTAGGTGGACCTCCAAGTCTGAAACATATATCCAATATATATAAATATATCCAATATATTTCCTAACATTTTCCTCTGAATCAACTAAGCCTTGGCTTTGGCTCAACAAACTTAATGATTCTAGTTAAGCGCGACCCATTGACAGTGGGATAGCTTCGTAATCCACGTCGATGAACTAGAAGTGACCTTGACTTTGGCCAACAAGTCACAACCGCCCAAGGCATGCGATATACAACAAAGCTTTCGTGGTTCAAACACATCCGAGATGGACATTAATCTTGACTTTGGCCAACAAACCAATGCCAATCTTGGATCTTGAGAGAGAACCACTCAATAGAAGGAAAACACTTAATATTTAAATGAGGGTTTTTCGCGTAAATTGACAACCAATTTATTATATTTGATTAGGTCTCATAATGAACCCTTAAACATGAATTCTAAAAGCATAATAAAGCGTAATTAAAATAATAACGATATGCGGATGGATATATAACAAATTTGTTCCTAAAACAATTCTCTCCATTTCTTCTCTCCCGCTAGCATTATTCATACTTCTACCCAATTACATAATACATCAAAGAAACCTCATTTGAATTGAGGGGAATTGGTGAGAAGAGAAATACAAAGAGAATGGAGATAATAGGCTGGACACGCATGTCCAATTTAATAAATTCTAAATTTATTACAATAATTTCCAAAATTGCCCTCACCCTTCTAATATCCATCCGATATACATTATTCATACAATGCATCCAAGTATTCACACATAGCATTTTATTCAATCAATCTAATCCAATTAATTAATCTTTGAATTAATGATCATCCAATGTTCAAAAAACGATTTGATTTGCGCGAGTCCAACTCGTTTAAGAATAAATACTCAAAGTATGTATTCTTGAATTATATCGAACTACAATTTTAAATCCAATTTAATTTGTATTCAATACTAATTCGAATTTAATTCCAAACTAAATAATTACACTTATTTTAGTGCCTTTTAGGCTTAGATTCTAAATCTAATCTAAATGGATCTCAAAGGCCCAATTAGTATCCAATACTATTCAATTAAAGTCCAATGGGCTTTCAATTAATTCTTTATGCATGGGCTTTGGCCAT